>JAKVIS010000552.1:0-63446 GCA_033119425.1 Bufotes viridis | reverse complement strand
AGAACAAAATATGTGTTTTGGCACACACTATGAATCCTGGCCTGCAACAGCTGGGACACCAGATTCAGGGTATTGCTATTTTGGCAATTGAATTTCACCCCAGAACAAAATATATGTTTTGAAGGACACTATGAAATCTGGCCTGCAACTGCTGGGACACCAGATTCAGGGTATTGCTATTTTGCCAGATTAATTTCACCACAGAACAAAATATATGTTTTAACAGACACTATGAAATATGGCCTGCAACTGCTGGGACACCAGATTCAGGGTATTGCTATTTTGCTAGATTAATTTCGGCCCAGAACAAAATATATGTCTTAGCGTACACTATGAAATCTGGCCTGCAACTGCTGGGACACCAGATTCAGGGTATTGCTATTTTGCCAGATTAATTTCACCCCATAACAAAATATATGTTTTAGCGGACACTATGAAATCTGGCCTGCAACTGCTGGGACACCACAATCAGGGTATTGCTATTTTTCCAGATTAATTTCACCCCAGAACAAAATATATGTTTTAGCGGACACTATGAAATCTGGCCGCAAATGCTGGGACACCAGATTCAGGGTATTGCTATTTTGCAAAACTAATTTCACCCCAGAACAAATTATGTGTTTTGGCACACACTATGAATCCTGGCCTGCAACAGCTGGGACACCAGATTCAGGGTATTGCTTTTTTGGCAATTGAATTTCACCACAGAACAAAATATATGTTTTGAAGGACACTATGAAATCTGGCCTGCAACTGCTGGGACACCAGAATCAGGGTATTGCTATTTTGCCAGATTAATTTCACCCCAGAACAAAATATGTGCTTTGGCAGACACTATGAAATCTGACCTGCAACTGCTTGGACACCAGATTCAGGGTATTGCTATTTTGCCAGATTAATTTCACCCCAGAACAAAATATATGTTTTAACAGACACTATGAAATCTGGCCTGCAACTGCTGGGACACCAGATTCAGGGTATTGCTATTTTGCCAGATTAATTTCGGCCCAGAACAAAATATGTTTTAGCGGACACTATGAAATCTGGCCTGCAACTGCTGGGACACCAGAATCAGGGAATTGCTATTTTGCCAGATTAATTTCACCCCAGAACAAAATATGTGTTTTGGCAGACACTATGAAATCAGTCCTGCAACTGCTGGGACACCAGAATCAGGGTATTGCTATTTTGCCAGATTAATTTCACCCCATAACAAAATATATTTTTTGAAAGACACTATAAAATCTGGCCTGCAACTGCTGGGACACCAGAATCAGGGTATTGCTATTTTGCCAGATTAATTTCACCCCAAAACAAAATATATGTTTTAGCGGACACTATGAAATCTGGCCTGCAACTGCTGGGACACCAGATTCAGGGTATTGCTATTTTGGCAGATTAATTTCACCCCAGAACAAAATATATGATTTAGCATACACTATGAAATCTGGCCTGCAACTGCTGGGACACCAGAATCAGGGTATTGCTATTTTTCCAGATTAATTTAACCCCAGAACAAAATATGTGTTTTGGCAGTGTGGCAATGTGAACACTGGGGTGTGCAGTGAAACCCCAGGGAGGCCGTCAGAGAGAGCGTGTCACCAAGGTGCCTGGCCTTGGGGGAGTGAAAGCCCAAGTACTAGTGTTAGTATAGCTGGCTCAGCCAGTTCCAGGGCGGGCTTTTACTGGGAACAGGCAATGTGCTGGGTGGGTGCCTGTTCCCCATGCTCCAGTCCAGGATTTTGGACAATGCCCATGTCCAGGGAGGATATTTAATCCTCTTGTTGGACATGGGTGGGACCCACTCTGGAGAGCTTTGGAGACAGAGGCTCTGTGTGAGTGGTCTCGGCTGGAGTTGGCTGAGGGGCCACGGGGCTAGCGATAGCCCGGAATTGGGGACACAGCGACGCCTGGAAGGGTCGCAGGGCCACAGTCAGGAGGACTGGTGAGCCGGAATTCCCCAACGGACACTGATCGGAGGCTGTGTGTGAACAGTGCTCTGAACAGCCAGGAGGCTGTGGGACATTGGGCTGGAGAAAGCCGCAGCAGTTCACAGGGTGTGAACTGTACCCACTAGGTGAGTGAGGGACCCAACTAATATGTTTAGTTAGAGCCTAGCCGGGCCAGTGTTTATTGTTTTGCACCTGTTGTGTTGTTTCTGCTATAATAAACGCACTGTTTGGACGTGAAATCCGTTGTCCGGAAGGAAGTTTTTGTGAGCGATCCTCGAGACCAGAGCTAACCCCACATTTGGTGTCGGATGCGGACAAGTCGTCCCTGCTGGATAAAGGTAAAGTGTTGCTGGGGGCAACGACAGGACAGAGGAAAAAAACTGTGCGATTGCTGTATTGGAGCTTAGGGCCGGAAGCCTGTTTGTTCGGTGGAGCAGGTGCTGCTCGTGTGGTCCTGGACACTTTGCTGGGTTGCAAAAGAACTGCTGTCTGGACTGTTTTTCCCTGTGGTGCAAGCGGTGACGAAGGTTTAAAGGGCCAGAAGCACAAAAGAGGAAAAAGGAAAAAAACTGACCTGTGGAAATTTTTTGCTCAAAATGGCGTCCTGGGTGAAAGATAGTCAGGTGTGGCGGGAGCTGCTTATGCCAAAGGTGATGCCATATGTGAGAAGTGGCCCGGTTTGGCGGAAAACCAAGGCCACTGAGGGTGTAATGGAGCAGCTGGTGCTGGAGACTGATCGGTTGGTGAGAAAGCCGAGTGCGGCACTTGGAGAGCGGCTCTGAGTGGACTGTTCGAGGTAATATGTGCCGTTGCCAAGGGCAACCGTCGGAAGACAAAGAGGTGGAGAGCGGTGCGTTTCTCGGAGTGCCTATATTCCATGCTACTGTGCACAGAATCCTAAAGGGTGCGGCTGGAATGTCCGTCCAGAAAAAGACAGGAGACAAGTCCAAGGCGTCTCCGTGGCAACTACTGCATTGAGGAGAAGGGTGATGACCGTGCTGGAGATATTCCTGGACTACCCTTATCTTCCGGGAGTGCCGAGTCAGTGACGACAATCGGTAAGACTGTTCCTATTGATAATTTTGTGGCAGACCCTGTGACAATGAGCCGGCGGCAGTTGCTACCTGCCGGGCTGGTCAGTGATAAAGCGCTGCGGTGTGAAGATGTCTCCAAAATGAGTGACTATGGGAAAAATGCTGTGTCTGAACAGGCTGGTAAGCCTGTTGCGGTTGCTCTCTCGCAGGAATCTGCAGGGGAGAAGCTCAAGATGTTGTTTAAAGTGCCCGTGACCAAGGCTAGATTTGGGATGGTGAAAATCAGAGATCCCATGCTAGCCTGGGTAAGAGGTAGAATGATGTTTGTCGGGACAATTATGTGAATCCTGTGGACTATCCAGTGGTCCTCACGGAGGGTGAGACCATGGTGGGAACAGAGACTGATGGACTTGATATTGGAAATAGGCTCATGCGTGATGTAATGTGGGGCAATGGAGACACTTCTGTAGGAAGTAATGAAGCTCCTACAGAACCTGTACCTGTCCCTTTAAATGAAGGTGTAAAGGAAATGCAGATAGGAAGCAATGGTTTAAGTGAAATGACCATTGGAAACAATGGTGCCGACACGGTGCCAAGTGAAGGTGCAGAGTTTGATGAAATGTATAATAATAATGTGGGTCTATGTGCAAGAAGTGATGAGGATGATGACAGTCCTTTTCCTTTGCAGGCTGTGATTGGGGAAAAAGCTCCCCTGTTGGTAAAAATGTGGATGGTATAAAAATGCTAATTGATATTGAGAGCTCACAACTGAGGAAACCACTGTGAAAAATGTTGCAAGTACATGAGGCGGTCCTAGAGGGTGTACCACACGTACTAGAAGTGGATATGCAGTCTCCACAGGTTTCTATGCTTAATAAAATGTCCCAGGTGGGGATTAACTCATCGGTGCCCCTAGAGGACGGAAATGAGAATGACATGAGCAGTATATATGAAGCAGGTGCTATGACCGACAGCAACTCTGAGAGAGAGGCTGCCATGTTGAGGTCTTGCCAAACTGGCGTGGTTACTGGTAGCAACCAGGCGATAGTTATACCTGATGTGGCGAGTACAGTCGGGTGACGTCAGCCTAGTGTCTGAAGCTCATATCCAGGCAGTCTTAGATGACCTGACAGGACAGTACAGCGGCAAACAGGAGGCTGCCCTCCCTCTCGCCACACGGTCCCTAGATACGATAGAGAAGGGACAAGCTGTCGTCACAGGGTCACCGAAGAAGGCTGCAGAAGGGTCAAGAGGAGACCCCAGAAAAGATGAGTGAACTGAAGGGTCTACCTCCTGGTGTCCTGGGGAGGGAAAAGACTCCAGAAAGACACAAAAGTCTATAGTAGACCTCAACAGTGGGCTTGAAGAGTCCCTGGGTGGAAATCCCACAGAGTGTCTAAGAAAGAATGGTGGTACTCCTACAACTGCTGTTACACCGAAACAGAGTGAAGAGCAGCTGGACCAGAAGGCCCAAGAGCGGGCGCTGCTAACAAGCTAGTGCGAAAAACTAAGAAGAAGACCAAGGCCCTCTCCTTGACTAGAGCCCTTGGAAAAGTGCTTAAGGAGCAAGATGAATTGGAGAGGCTGAACAAGCAACTCAGAGCAGAGATGGAAGGTCTCAGGAGCTCAAAGATGAAGTCTATGAGTTGGAGAAGCCTAAGCGTGCTCCTGCGCAGCAGAGTGGAAGACAATGAGATGCCTGAAGAGGAAGATCCTCTGAAAGATGCCAAGAAGTCAGAACCCGTTAAGAATGGGTCTGGAGGTGGTTGCGCTGTGGTGCCAGCCGAGGCAGAGAAGATGGAAGATGTATCTGCTGAACCAGATGGTGGTGCTGAGGTGGATGCAGAAACCCAGAGACTCGTGACAGTGTGTGGCCAGGACCTGGTCATGAAAGACATTCCCTCTGCTGTCAATGCCTTCCAGAAAGCTAGCAGTCTGCTGGGGAAGAAATACGAGGGGACCGACAACCAGTATGAGGGTCCTGTCTACTCCGATGGGCTGGGTCCCTGAATCCTGCCCGAAAGGAGAACCATGTCCCGGGTGAACCTCTGCAGGGATTGCCAGAAGGCGACGAGTCTGGCGAAGGTCCTGATGTCCCCGGTGCCTCCAACCTTGATGAGAAAGAGGAGGAGGAGTTAAGAAGGAAAGCATATGATGCCATGTCTGTGAAGCATAAGACGGCTAATAAAGTGAATGGAGACTCCAAAGAAAAGACTGGAAAAGAGTCTGCTGAAGTGGGGAGTACCACTGAAGAAGCAGAAGATTCTGAAACTGAAGCCAAACCTGACATAACCCCTGGGGGGAGTAAAGGAAAAAGAAAGATGCTATCTGTTGATAAAACAAAGAGACAAAAAGAGGCTGACAGGTCAAGGTCCGCTAAAACTGTGGTAGTTGCTAGTAGCGAACAGGTGTCTCTAGTATGGGACAAGATGACTGGTAGGGTAGTAAGCTTCGTGGTTATGACGAACTGGGTTCTGCTGGCGTGGTTGTGGCAGAATAAGGGGAAGCCTGTGGGGCTGGCCACATCTTCCAGGGGGACCCTTGAGCTTAAAGATGGCAAGATAATGCGGGTGCCCTATCACGAGCGACCAGGCGGTACATGTGTTCACCCCCACAGGTGTGAACAGAGGGGGATATGTGGCAATGTGAACACTGGGGTGTGCAGTGAAACCCCAGGGAGGCCGTCAGAGAGGCGTGTCACCAAGGTGCCTGGCCTTGGGGAGTGAAAGCCCAAGTACTAGTGTTAGTATAGCTGGCTCAGCCAGTTCCAGGGCGGGCTTTTACTGGGAACAGGCAATGTGCTGGGTGGGTGCCTGTTCCCCATGCTCCAGTCCAGGATTTTGGACAATGCCCATGTCCAGGGAGGATATTTAATCCTCTTGTTGGACATGGGTGGGGCCCCACTCTGGAGAGAGCTTTGGAGACAGAGGCTCTGTGTGAGTGGTCTCGGCTGAGTTGGCTGAGGGGCCACGGGGCTAAGCGATAGCCCGGAATTGGGGACACAGCGACGCCTGGAAGGGTCGCAGGGCCACAGTCAGGAGGACTGGTGAGCCGGAATTCCCCAACGGACACTGATCGGAGGCTGTGTGTGAACAGTGCTCTGAACAGCCAGGAGGCTGTGGGACATTGGGCTGGAGAAAGCCGCAGCAGTTCACAGGGTGTGAACTGTACCCACTAGGTGAGTGAGGGACCCAACTAATATGTTTAGTTAGAGCCTAGCCGGGCCAGTGTTTATTGTTTTGCACCTGTTGTGTTGTTTCTGCTATAATAAACGCACTGTTTGGACGTGAAATCCGTTGTCCGGAAGGAAGTTTTTGTGAACGACCCTCGAGACCAGAGCTAACCCCCCACAGCAGACACAATGAATCCTGGCCTGCAACAGCTGGGACACCAGATTCAGGGTATTGCTTTTTTGGCAATTGAATTTCACCCCAGAACAAAATATATGTTTTGAAGGACACTATGAAACCTGGCCTGCAACTGCTGGGACACCAGAATCAGGGTATTGCTATTTTGCCAGATTAATTTCACCCCAGAACAAAATATGTGTTTTGGCAGACACTATGAAATCAGGCCTGCAACTGCTGGGACACCAAAATCAGGGTATTGCTATTTTGCCAGATTAATTTCACCCCAGAACAAATTATGTGTTTTGGCAGACACTATGAAATCTGGCCTGCAACTGCTGGGACACCAGAATCAGGGTATTGCTATTTTGCCAGATTAATTTCACCCCAAAACAAAATATATGTTTTAGCGGACACTATGAAATCTGGCCTGCAACTGCTGGGACACCAGATTCAGGGTATTGCTATTTTGCCAGATTAATTTCACCCCAGAACAAAATATATGTTTTAGCGGTCACTATGAAATCTGTCCTGCAACTGCTGGAACACCAGAATCAGGGTATTGCTATTTTGCCAGATTAATTTCACCCCAGAACAAAATTTGTGTTTTGGCAGACACTATGAAATCTGGCCTGCAACTGCTGGGACACCAGAATCAGGGTATTGCTATTTTGCCAGATTAAATTCACCCCAGAACAAAATATATGTTTTAGCGGACACTATGAAATCTGGCCTGCAAGTGCTGGGACGCCAGAATCAGGGTATTGCTATTTTGGCAGATTAATTTCACCCCAGAACAAAATATATGTTTTAGCGGACACTATGAAATCTGGCCGCAACTGCTGGGACACCAGATTCAGGGTATTGCTATTTTGGCAATTGAATTTCACCCCAGAACAAAATATATGTTTTGAAGGACACTATGAAATCTGGCCTGCAACTGCTGAGACACCAGAATCAGGGTATTGCTATTTTGCCAGATTAATTTCACCCCAGAACAAAATATGTGCTTTGGCAGACACTATGAAATCTGGCCTGCAACTGCTGGGACACCAGATTTAGGGTATTGCTATTTTGCCAGATTAATTTCACCACAGAGCAAAATATATGTTTTGAAGGACACTATTCTATTTTGCCAGACACAGCTGAAACCACTGATTTATGGTATTGCTATTTTAGGAATTGAATTTCAGCCCAGAGCAAAATATATGTTTTAGCTGACACTATGAAATCTGGCCTGCAACTGCTGTGACACCAGAATCAGGGTATTGCTATTTTGCCAGATTAATTTCACCCCAGAACAAAATATGTGTTTTTTCAGACACTATGAAATCTGACCTGCAACTGCTGGGACACCAGCATCAGGGTATTGCTATTTTGCCAGATTAATTTCAGCCCAGAACAAAATATGTGTTTTTGCAGACACTATGAAATCTGGCCTGCAACTGCTGGGACACCAGAATCAGGGTATTGCTATTTTGCCAGATTAATTTCACCCCAGAACAAAATATGTGTTTTTGCAGACACTATGAAATCTGGCCTGCAACTGCTGGGACACCAGAATCAGGGTATTGCTATTTTGCTAGATTAATTTCAGCCCAGAACAAAATATGTGTTTTTGCAGACACTATGAAATCTGGCCTGCAACTGCTGGGACACCAGAATCAGGGTATTGCTATTTTGCCAGATTAATTTCACCCCAGAACAAAATATATGTTTTAGCGGACACTATGAAATCTGGCCTGCAACTGCTGGGACACCAGAATCAGGGTATTGCTATTTTGCCAGATTAATTTCACCCCAGAACAAAATATATGTTTTAGCGGACACTATGAAATCTGGCCTGCAACTGCTGGGACACCAGAATCAGGGTATTGCTATTTTGCAAAATTAATTTCACCCCAGTACAAAATATGTGTTTTGGCAGACACTATGAAATCTGGCCTGTAACTGCTGGGACACCAGATTCACTGTATTGCTATTTTGCCAGATTATTTCACCCCAGAACAAAATATATGTTTCAGCAGACACTATGAAATCTGGCCTGCAGCTGCTGTGACACCAGATTCAGGGTATTGCTATTTTGCCAGATTAATTTCACCCCAGAACAAAATATATGTTTTGGCGGACACTATTCTATTTTGCCAGCCACAGCTGAAACCACTGATTTATGGTATTGCTATTTTGGCAATTGAATTTCACCCCAGAAAATAATCTATCCTTTACCAGACAGCAGACAGTATTATACTTGTCTAGCCAAAGCTGGAACACCAGATTTAGGGGATTGGTATTTGGGCAATTGTATTTAACCCCTTAATAAAATATAGAAATTGCTATCCTGAGTTTCTAGGGGTGACAATTAGCACAGCCAAGCCCCTGATGTAGGATATAGCAAAAAAAAAATAGTATTGATGGATTGATGGACTTCAACCCAGAAAATAAGTGACAGAAAAACGCTCTGTGCAGCCTAAAAACCAGCGAGCAAGTAACTAGCAGAAGTTCAATGTTTCTCAGCTGTAGATTGATCCGTTCATTAGGGGCTGTTGCTGACTTTAACCTGCCTAATCTCGCCCTGACAGAAGCTGGTCCTCTCCCTACACTAATCAGAGCAGTGTGACATGCGGCGCTACGTGACTCCAGCTTAAATAGATCCTGGGTCACATGCTGCACTTGGCCAATCACAGCCATGCCATTAGTAGGCATGGCTGTGATGGGCTCTTAGTAGTGTTGAGCGAACATTTCGAGAATAGTTCGGGTTCGTACCGAATTTTGGGGTGTCCGTGACACGGACCCGAACCCGGACATTTTCAAAAAAGTTCGGGTTCGGGTCCGGTGTTCGTCGATTTCTTCTCGCTTTCTGAAGGGCTGCACAGCAGCCAATCAGTTAGCCTTTTACTTCTTGCCCTAAGATCCCATCACAGCCATGCCTACTAATGGCATGGCTGTGATTGGCCAAGTGCAGCATGTGACCCAGCCTCTATTTAAGCTGGAGTCACGTAGCGCCGCACGTCACACTGCTCTGATTAGTGTAGGGAGAGGACGCAGCTTCTATCAGGGCGAGATTAGGCAGGTTAAAGTCAGCAACAGCACCTAATGAACGGATCAATTTACAGCTGAGAATCATTGAACTTCTGCTAGTTACTTGCTCGCTGGTTTTTAGGCTGCACAGAGCGTTTTTCTGTCACTTATTTTCTGGGTTGATCGGCGGCTATTTTGTGACTTGTGGTGCGCCAGAAGAAGCTGCCACCAAGTCCATCAATCCATCAATACTAGTTTTTTTTTTTTGCTATATCCTACATCAGGGGCTTGGCTGTGCTAATTGTCACCCCTAGAAAATCAGGAAAGAAATTTCTATATTTTATTAAGGGGTTAAATACAATTGCCCAAATATCAATCCCCTAAATCTGGTGTTCCAGCTTTGGCTAGACAAGTATAATACTGTCTGCTGTCTGGCAAAGTATAGATTATTTTCTGGGGTTAAATTCAATTGCTAAAATAGCAATACCATAAATCAGTGGTTTCAGCTGTGGCTGGCAAAATAGAATAGTGTCCGAGGTAACGCACACACGTACAGACGCACGTACACGATTCTTGAATAGTTGTATTATCGCGATAATAAAACTAACAGTGTAAAGTTGACTGTATTGCTCTAAGTTATATTCGCGTACGAATGTAACTTCTATTACAGCACACCAATACTAAAACTGACTAAGAGACAGCTTTAAGTACTATTCGACTGCGATTGCAACTTTGGAACTTAAAGTGGTGTACGATTTTAAAAGTTGAGTACTAAAAAGTTGGAATCGCAATGCGATTCTTATGTATTTGCTTAATCGCATTGCGTTACAACTTTGAGCTACCGATCACCATGGGAACGCCTCCTCCAGTAGAATGTACTGTCGGATGTGAGAATTAAGTTGAAATCGCAATGCGATTATTATATATCTGCTTAATCGCATTGCCGTTTCAACTTAGCATTGCTAAATAATTCCATCCATATTCGTTAACTTACTGACTCAGTAAGTTAACGATATGAATGGAATTATTTAGCAATGCTAAGTTGAAATCGCAATGCGATTAGCAAATATATAAGAATCGCATTGCGATTTCAACTTAATTCTCAGATCCGACAGTACATTCTACTGGAGGAGGCGTTCCCATGGTGATCGTTAGCTCAAAGTTGTAATCGCAATGCGTTTATTGCGGTATATTATCCCTATGGGTGTCTTTTACAGCCTTTTTAGTGCCCAAAAGTTCGGGTCCCCATTGACTTCTATGGGGTTCGGGTTCGGGATGAAGTTCGGGTTGAGTTCGGATCACGAACCCGGACATTTTCCGGAAGTTCGGCCGAACCTCTCGAACCCAAACATCCAGGTGTTCGCTTATCTCTAGCTCTTAGGGCAAGAAGTAAAACGCTAGCTGATTGGCTGCTGTGCAACGAACCCGAACCCGAACTTTTTTGAAAATGAAAATGTCCGGGTTCGGGTCCGGGTCCCGGACACCCGAAAATTCCGTACGAAGCCAAACGATGCTCAAACTGTTCGCTCAACACTAGTTTTGAACACACTGTTTTGCGTAATCGTCCACTTTGCAGAGTGTTATTGTCAGCCCTTTCTCTGCGTGATCCTACGCATGACAAGTGAGAGAATTTTAGCTCTCCCTTGCCATGCATAGGATCATGCAGAGAGGTAGAATGCTATCCCTCATGCGTAGTATCATGCATGGCAAGAGAGAGCATTGTAGCTTGAACTGCTGAGTTCTTTGGCTGGGTGCAGGTCTATATTTGGCTCCGAACCTGTACCACAACTTTAACAGCATCATGTTCCTTTCCTGTCCCTTGTGGTACTGACGCTACTTTATGTGACAGCTTCATCTGTGCTAAAGAGCAAAATATAAATATTTTGCTCTACAGTAAATTGTTGATGAGGCTGATTCCCAAGTACCATGACTACCACAAGATTACATGTGGATTAGCCCCAGATTGGCTGATGGACAAGCATTTGCTTGTTCATGTGCTAATCAGCTAGAATATGCTCAATAAGGAGCTTTAAAAAAGCCTGTTATTGATCATGCTACGTCAAATATTCTTCTACGTTTGGCACTACAGGTGTGTGGAAAATAGAACTGCAATCCCAAATTTTTTTTTAACAAGCCTTGTAATAATTTAAATTCACAGTTTTTTGTTGCAGTGACTTTCCGCACAGTTGTAGTGGCCACAGTTAAACTATGAAATAAAATAATATATAAAAAACATAGTAGGTAGGGCACTCTAACATTAGGGTATCGCAGAGGTGGTGGTTATGCTAAATTTTATTCAGTTAAAACACAAATATTATTAAAATACAATAATTAAATATCTTTCAAAAAAATGTGCAAAATACCAAATGCATATAAGCTATGTCACCTCAAATTCATAATAATTTCATCAGAAATGCAGCAGTAATAGGTTTGTATGTCCTTATTGTTTGGATACAATATAGCAGCAAAATGAATCCAGTTGCCCTAAAAATTCCAAATATAGCACCAAATAGGTAAAGTCCAATGTCTCAGAGGAATGTTATTTATACGATGTCTAAAAGGTCGCAGAGTACAGTTTCATATATTCGCGATTTTTCACGATTATTTTCACTGTTGGGACAAGCGGTAAATGTCCAGATATAGCACCACATAGGTAAAATCCAATTTTAACGCTACCGTGCCGTGAATACAGCAGCATACAGCCGGTAAGATCCACCCAGTGGACACTATTAAGCGATCGCTAACTGTAAATTTACATATACCCACTTAGCGGGACGCCGCGATTACAGACTGGGTAGCGGGATGCCGCTTATCCCAGTAGTGGGAAATTAACTGCGAAAAATCGCGAATATATGGAACTGTACTCCTTGATTATCCTAGACATCATTAATAACACTTTTCTGTAAAAATTGGATTTTACCTATATGGTGCTATATCTGGACATTTACCGCTTGTCCCAACAGTGAAAAATCGCGAATATATGAAACTGTACTCTGCGACCTTTTAGACATCGTATAAATAACATTCCTCTGAGACATTGGACTTTACCTATTTGGTGCTATATTTGGAATTTTTAGGGCAACTGGATTCATTTTGCTGCTATATTGTATCCAAACAATAAGGACATTCAAACCTATTACTGCTGCATTTCTGATGAAATTATTATGAATTTGAAGTGACATAGCTTATATGCATTTGGTATTTTGCACATTTTTTGAAAGATATTTAATGATTGTATTTTAATAATATTTGTGTTTTAACTGAATAAAATTTAGCATAACCACCACCTCTGCGATACCCTAATATTAGAGTGCCCTACCTACTACGATTTTTTCATACAATTTTCTTGGTAGAACCGGTGAATCTACAGCTAGGTGCACCTATTATTCAGGTGTTATACCACCCTAGTGCGACATATTTCTGTCTAATGAAATAATAAGCACACACAGTAAAGTAAAGTAAAACAATAAAATATGAAACAGAAATATCAAAACAATAAACTATAAATCGTGAAATCTGGAAGAGGAGAAGGAGCGTTTTGGGGTGGACACTCTTGAACCGGCAGCATAGGCCTCCCTGTCTCCTGTGGAGGGATAAAAACGACGGGCTGCAGGAAAAGATTCAGGGTGGGTTTGAGGGTTGTGTACAGTAGAAGGTTCGGAAGTGGAAGGTTCCCGAGCATGTGTAGAAGAAGGAGTTTGAAAAGAAGTTGGAGCGATATAGTGAGGAGGAGAAGGTGTAGAAGAAAAAGATGGCAGATTGTACACATGCTCGGGGGGGTTATAAAGGGACGGGTGGCGGGTTTGGGATGGTTGGCGTAAAGGGGGTGGTTGAAAATAGTGGGATGGGGGGTAGGTGGTGGTTGGGGGGTAGGTTTGGGACGGGGGGCAGTGCAAAATTTCCCACATCCCGTTCTCCACCAAATTTTTAAACTTATGCACCTGCTCGGGAGTCATTTGGTCCATATGGGGGACTAAGGTTTGCACGTAATGTTGGTGAGAGATGAGTTGACGCGCCGCCTCCGCCCCCTCCAGTCGGCGTGACAAGTCATTCAACGCTCGCCTCATTTAATCGGCAAAACCTTCCAGAGCATCGGAAACAATCTCTACAAGATTCCCATAATCCTCCCTATGGCTCCTACTGGATCACCTGCTAGTCACCATAGCTCTCACATTTTGTCTCCAATGTGAGAGCGTATGTTGAAAAGAGGGACCCGGCAGGGGACCAGGATTGACCCGAACAGGTGTATGAAGGACAGGAGGGCTGGTGGTGGCGGCCGATTCCGTGGCCGCTTCAAAAGCTGGTTCAGGCACCCGAGTGCTGCTGGCAGTTCTGTTGAGAGGAAAAAAAAAGATCTTTTATTATTGCGTCAAGGTTATGCTAAAAGCAATCCTCTGTCTCAGACAGCCCCTTGTTGTCAGAGGGACAGAACAATTGTCCCTCAGACCGTAGGGGGCTGCTTGAGACAGAGGCGTCAATACGAACCTCTGTCTCAGACAGCCCCTTGTTGTCAGAGGTACAGAACAATTGTCCCTCAGACCGTAGGGGGCTGCTTGAGACAAAGGCGTCAATACGAACCTCTGTCTCAGACAGCCCGTTGTTGTCAGAGGGAGTTAAAACATAAATCATTTCACATTTATTTTGAGATTTTTTTTAAAAATGTTACCTTCTAAGCACCAGCGTACGTCGTAAGAACCTCAAAGCCGCACTGTACACATATGGCTGCCTTGAGGTTGCTCTGGATCCACTCGGGACCTGAACTTCCTTATTGTAATCTCTCTTGAAGCGGTCCCGGATTTACCGCCATCGAGTCATAACCTTATCAACTGTGGGGAAAAAAAAGAATAAATATATTACTATATTTTTAGGTTTACATTATACATGAGTTTTAATAATCCATATAGATGTACTTACCACATTCTTTTTGAGCCGCAGATTTAAGATCCCCCCCCGCCAGCAAACAACGACTCACTGATCTGCCTCCAGAGCCGCTGGGTATGGTGATGGCCGGCATGGTGGCAGTCGGTGTAGTCCCAAACAGCGGGACGCGCCTCCACAAGCTGGATAAGGAGTTTGTTGTCTATATCAGGGACAACGAACTCCATATCTTTGCCGGTGGAGACACTGGTACCTTAGAAGAAAAATGAAAAGAAAAATTATTGAACGTCCCAAAAAAATTTAAAATTATAGCTATTTATTTCATACTTACACGTACCCGACCACCACGGTTTCTCCCACGAACTCTGGAGGAGACTAGGGGATCTTGACTGGCGGCTCTAGTTGAAGGTTCCTGAATAACCATTAAAAACAAAATATTAAAACATAATAATATTTTTTTATATAGCTATATAGAAATATACTAACTTGCTGCCGGTCCTGGTCCGTGGTTTGTCCACCTCCCCTTGGTGATAAAGATGTGCGCATCGAGCCCACCCCAGCAGGTGAGGGTGGTGCGGCGGCAGAGCTGGTTGATGATGAAGACTTCAACAAAGATACATACTGATTAATGCTATGAGTCTTTTATTGGTTTAAAATATACTTTTGTTGCTTGTACTTACCACTTGTATACGACGGCGCCTTCTTGATGACCTACGAGCAACATGTTCTGCGGCTTCAGACATCTGTAGAGACATAAAATTAAATGTTGATTACACACGCAATAAACCAATAATGACATATATATCACACATTTTTTATAAAAAATTACTTTAGGATACTGCTGACAATTTTAGATTTGGCTTGGAGATGCAAAAAAATAAAAAATAAAAATAAAACATCATTAACCACTTCAGCCCCCCTAGCTTAAACACCCTTAATGACCAGGCCACTTTTTACAATTCTGCACTACACTAATTTCCCCGTTTATTGCTCTGTCATGCAACTTACCACCCAAATGAATTTTACCTCCTTTTCTTCTCACTAATAAAGCTTTCATTTGGTGGTATTTCATTGCTGCTGACATTTTTTTACTTTTTTTGCTATTAATCAAAAATGACCGAAATTTTTGCAAAAAAAAATGACATTTTTCAATTTGTTGTAATTTTTTTTTTTTTTAAACTACATTTCTATATACATTTTTCACAAAATTTAAAATGGAATAAGTGTATATTTATTGGTTTGGGTAAAAGTTATAGCGTTTACAAACTATGGTGCAAAAAACTGAATTTCGGCATTTTGAAGCAGCTCTGACTTTCTGAGCACCTGTCATGTTTCTTCAGGTGCTGGAATGCCAGGAAAGTATAAATACCCCCCAAATTACACCATTTTAGAAAGAAGACACCCCACAGTATTAGCGGAGGGGCATGGTGAGTTCATGTATGATTTCATTTTTTTTCACAAGTTAGCAGAAAATGACACTTTCTGAGGAAAAAAATAAAAATAATAAAGTTTCCATTTCTGCTAACTTCTGGCAAAAAAAAATAAAATCTCCCACGGACTCACTAAGCCCCTCAGTGAATACCTTGGGGTGTCTACTTTCCGAAATGGGGTCATTTGTGGGGTGTGTTTACTGTTCTGGCATTTTGGGCGGGGCTAAATTGTGAGCAGCCATGTAAAAGCTAAAGGTACTCGTTGGAATTTAGGCCCCTTTGCGCACCCAGGCTGCAAAAAAGTGTCAATCATGTGGTATCGACGTACTCAGGAGAAGTAGGGCAATGTGTTTTGGGGTGTATTTTTACATATACCCATGTTGGGTGAGAGAAATATCTCTGTAAACTGACAACTTTGTATAACAAATTTTAAAAAGTTGTCATTTACAGAGATATTTCTCACACCCAGCAGGGGTATATGTAAAATTACACCCCAAAACACATTGCCCTACTTCTCCTGAGTACAGCAATACCTCATGTGTGACACTTTTTTGCAGCCAAGATGCGCAAAGGGGCCCAAATTCCAATGAGTACCATTAGGATTTCACAGGGCATTTTTACACATTTGGATTCCAGACTTCTTCTCACGCTTTTGGGGCCCCTAAAATGCCAGGGCAGTATAAATACCCAACATGTGACCCCATTTTAGAAAGAAGACACCCCAAGGTATTCTGTGAGGGGTATGGTGAGTTCATGTAAAATTTTATTTTTTGTCACAAGTTAGTGAAATATGAGACTTTGTAAAAAAACAAAAAAAAATAAAAATATCAATTTCCGCTAACTTTTGCCAAAAAATAAAAATTTCTGTGAACTTGCCATGCCCCTCACGGATTACCTTAGGGGGTCTTCTTTCCAAAATGGGGACACATGTGGGGTATTTATACTGCCCTGGCATTTTAGGGGCCCCTAAAGCGTGAGAATCCAAAATGCGTAAAATGCCCTGTGAAATCCTAAAGGTACTCATTGGTTATAGGGCCCCTTTGCGCACCCAGACTGCAAAAAAGTGTCACTCATGTGGTATCGCCGTACTCAGGAGAAGTAGGGCAATGTGTTTTGGGGTGTATTTTTACATATACACATGCTGGGTGTGAGAAAAATCTCTGTAAATGACAACTTTTAAAAAAAATTTATACAAAGTTGTCAATTTACAGTGATATTTCTCCCACCCAGCATGGGTATATGTAAAAATACAACTCAAAACACATTGCCCTACTTCTCCTGAGTACGGCGATACCACATGTGTGCCACTTTTTTGCAGCCAAGATGCGCAAATGGGCCCTAATTCCAATGAGTACCTTTAGGATTTCACAGGGCATTTTTACTCATTTGGATTCTCACGCTTTAGGGGCCCCTAAAATGCCAGGGCAGCAAAAATACCCCACAAGTGACCCCATTTCGGAAAGTAGACACCCTAAGGTATTCGCTGATTGGCATAGTGAGTTCATGGACGTTTTTATTTTTTGTCACAAGTTTGCAGAAAATAAAATTTTTTGAAAAGAAAAAAAAAAAAACATTTCCGCTAACTTGTGACAAAAAATAAAAACTTCCATGAACTTACTATGCCCCTCAGTGAATACCTTAGGGTGTCTACTTTCCGAAATGGGGTCATTTATGGTGTGTTTCTACTGTCTGGGCATTGTAGTACGTCAGGAAACAGGACAGGTGCTCAGAAAGTCAAAGTGCGGAAATTCACTTTTTTGCACCATAGTTTGTAAAAGCTTTAACTTTTACCCAAACCAATAAATATACACTTATTGCATTTTTATTTATCAAAGACATGTAGAACAATACATTTTGAGAAAAATTTGTAGAGAAATATAGTTTTATTTGACAAATTTTCAAACAGAAAGTGAAAAATGTCATTTTTTTGCAAAAATTTCGGTAATTTTTGATTAATAGCAAAAAAAGTAAAAATGTCAGCAGCAATGAAATAGCACCAAATGAAAGCTCTATTACTGAGAAGAAAAGGAGGTAAAATTCATTTGGGTGGTAAGTTGTATGGTCGAGCAATAAACGGTTAAAGTAGTGTAGTGCAGAATTGTAAAAAGTGGCCTGGTCATTAAGGGTGTTTAAGCTAGGGGGGATGAAGTGGTTAAATCTGTTGTCCCAGCAGTGGCTGGCCAAGTTTAATAGTGTACAGCAAATGATATAATTTATTATGGGGTGACATTCAATTGACAAAATAGCAATACCCTGAATCTGGTGTTTCAGCTGTTGCAGGCCTAGTATAAATCTGTACTTAAAAGGGTATATTTTTTCTCACCCAGCATGGGTATATGTAAAAATACACCACAAAAAACATTGCCCTACTTCTTCTGAGTACAGCGATACCACATGAGTGACACTTTTTTGCAGCCAAGATGTGCAAAGGGGCCCTAAAACCAATGAGTACCGGTTAGGAGGGCATTTTTACGCATTTTTCTTCTCACGCTTTAGGGCCCCTAAAATGCCAGGGCAGTAAAAATACCCCACATGTGACCCCATTTTGGAAAGAAGGGCAGTGTTTTGGGGTGTATTTTTACATATACCCATGCTGGGTGAGAGAAATATCTCTGTAAATTGTCAACTTTGTATAAAAAAATTTAAAAAGTTGTAGTTTACAGAGATATTTCTCACACAAAGTATGGGTATATATAAAAATACACCCCTAGACACATTGCCCTACTTCTCCTGAGTACGGCGATACCACATGAGTGACACTTTTTTGCAGCCTGGGTGCGCAAAGGGGCCCTATAACCAATGAGTACCTTTAGGATTTCACAGGGCATTTTTACACATTTGGATTCCAGACTTCTTCTCACGCTTTAGGGGCCCCTAAAATGCCAGGACAGTATAAATACCTCACATGTGACCCCATTTTAGAAAGAAGACACCCCAAGGTATTCCGTGAGGGGTATGGTGAGTTCATGTAAAATTTTATTTTTTGTCACAAGTTAGTGGAATATGAGACTTTGTAAAAAAACAAAACAAAAAAAATATATATCAATTTCCGCTAACTTGTGCCAAAAAAATAAAATTCTGTGAAATCGCCATGCCCCTCACGGGATACCTTGGGGTGTCTTCTTTCCAAAATGGGGTCACTTGTGGGGTATTTATACTGCCCTGGCATTTTAGAGGCCCTAAAGCGTGAGAATCCAAATGCATAAAAATGCCCTGTGAAATCATAAAGGTACTCATTGGTTTAGGGCCCCTTTGCGCATCTTGGCTGCAAAAAAGTGTCACACATGTGGTATCGCCGTACTCAGGAGAAGTAGGGCAATGTGTTTGGGGGGGTATTTGTACATATACCTATACTGTGTGTGAGAAATATCGCTGTAAACGACAACTTTTTACATTTTTTTTATACAAAGTTGTCAATTTACAGAGATATTTCTCTCACCCAGCATGTATGTAAAAATACACCCCAAAACACATTGCCCTACTTCTCCTGAGTAGGGTGATACAACATGTGTGACACTTTTTTGCAGCCAAGATGCGCAAAGGGGCCCAAATTCCAATGAGTACCTTTTAGGAGGGCATTTTTACGCATTTTTCTTTTCACGCTTTAGGGCCCCTAAAATGCCAGGGCATTATGCCCTGTAAAACCTAAAGGTACTCGTTGGAATTTGGGCCCCTTTGTGCACCTAGGCTGCAAAAAGTGTCACTCATGTGGTATCGCCGTACTCAGGAGAAGTAGGGCAATGTGTATTGGAGTGTATTTACATATACCCATGCTGGGTGAGAGAAATATCTCTGTAAATTGTCAACTTTGTATAAAAAAAATCTAAAAGTTGTAGTTTACAGAGATATTTCTCACACAAAGTATGGGTATATATAAAAATACACCCCAAGACACATTGCCCTACTTCTCCTGAGTACGGCGATACCACATGAGTGACACTTTTTTGCAGCCTGGGTGCGCAAAGGGGCCCTAATTCCAATGAGTACCTTTTAGGAGGGCATTTTTACGCATTTTTCTTTTCACGCTTTAGGGCCCCTAAAATGCCAGGGCATTATAAATACCCCACATGTGACCCCATTTTGGAAAGAAGACACCCCAAGGTATTCCGTGAGGGGCATGGCGAGTTCATAGAAGATTTTTTTAGGCACAAGTTAGCGGAAATTGATTTTTATTGTTTTTTCTCACAAAGTCTCCCTTTCTGCTAACTTTTGACAAAAAGTTCAATTTTTCATGGACTCACTATGCCCCTCAGCGAATACCTTGGGGTGTCTACTTTCCGAAATGGGGTCATTTGTGGGGTGTGTTTACTGTTCTGGCATTTTGGGGGGGGCTAAATTGTGAGCAACCCTGTAAAACCTAAAGGTACTCGTTGGAATTTGGGCCCCTTTGTGCACCTAGGCTGCAAAAAAGTGTCACTCATGTGGTATCGCCGTACTCAGGAGAAGTAGGGCAATGTGTTTTGGGGTGTATTTTTACATATACCCATGCTGGGTGAGAGAAATATCTCTGTAAATTGTCAACTTTGTATAAAAAAAATCTAAAAGTTGTAGTTTACAGAGATATTTCTCACACAAAGTATGGGTATATATAAAAATACACCCCAAGACACATTGCCCATTTTTACGCATTTTTCTTTTCACGCTTTAGGGCCCCTAAAATGCCAGGGCATTATAAATACCCCACATGTGACCCCATTTTGGAAAGAAGACACCCCAAGGTATTCCGTGAGGGGCATGGCGAGTTCATACAAGATTTTTTTTTAGGCACAAGTTAGCGGAAATTGATTTTTTATTGTTTTTTCTCATAAAGTCTACCTTTCCGCTAACTTTTGACAAAAAGTTAAATTTTTCATGGACTCACTATGCCACTCAGCGAATACCTTGGGGTGTCTTCTTTCCAAAATGGGGTCATTTGTGGAGTGTTTGTACTGTTCTGGCATTTTGGTTGGGGCTAAATTGTGAGCAGCCATGTAAAACCTAAAGGTACTCATTGGAATTAACTTTGTGAGAAAAAACAATAAAAAATCAATTTCTGCTACTTTATGCCAATAAAAGTTTATGCCAATATAAATATCAATTTCCGCTAACTTGTGCCAAAAAAAAAAAAAATTCTGTGAACTCGCCATGCCCCTCACGGAAATACCTTGGGGTGTCTTCTTTCCAAAATGGGGTCACATGTGGGATATTTATACTGCTGTGGCATTTTAGGGGCCCTAAAGTGTAAGAATCCAAATGCGTAAAAATGCCCTGTGAAATCCTAAAGGTACTCATTGGTTTTAGGGCCCCTTTGCGCATCTTGGCTGCAAAAAAGTGTCACACATGTGGTATCGCCGTACTCAGGAGAAGTAGGGCAATGTGTTTGGGGGGGTATTTTTAAATATACCTATACTGTGTGTGAGAAATATCGCTTTAAACGGCAACTTTTTAAAAAATTTTATACAAAGTTGTAAATTTATAGAGATATTTCTCTCATCCAGCATGGGTATATGTAAAAATACACCCCAAAACACATTTCCCTACTGCAGCCTGGGTGCGCAAAGGGGTCTAAATTCCAACGAGTACCTTTAGGTTTTACAGGGTTGCTCACAATTTAGCCCCCCCCAAAATGCCAGAACAGTACACATACCCCACAAATGACCCCATTTTGGAATGGGGAGACACCACAAGGTATTCGCTGAGGGGCATAGTGAGTCCATGAAAAATTTAACTTTTTGTCAAAAGTTAGCAGAAAGGGAGACTTTGTGAGAAAAAACAATAAAAAATCAATTTCCGATAACTAGGGCCCCTAAAATGCCAGGGCAGTTTAAATACCCCACATGTGACCCCATTTTGGAAAGAAGACATCCGAAGGTATTCCGTGAGGGGCATGTCGAGTTCACTGAATTTTTTTTTTTTGGCACAAGTTAACGGAAATTGATATTTTTATTTTTTTTTATTTTTGTTTTTTACAAAGTCTCATATTCCACTAACTTGTGACAAAAAATAAAATTTTACATGAACTCACCATTAGTGTTGAGCGAACAGTTCGAGCATCGTTCGGGTTCGTACCGAATTTTGGGGTGTCCGGGACCCGGACCCGAACCCGGACATTTTCAAAAAAGTTCGGGTTCGTCGTTCGGCATGTATTTTGGCGCATTTTGAAAGGCTGCAAAGCAGCCAATCAACATGCATCATACTACTTGCCCTAAGATGCCATCGCAGCCATGCCTACTATTGGCAAGGCTGTGATTGGCCAAGTGCAGCATGTGACTCAGCCTCTTTATAAGCTTGTGCACACGTCGGGACGTGCTCACTCCGATGTGAATAGAACAGGGATAGACGCAGCTGATGCTAGGGCGAGAATAGGCAGGGATAATTGAATAACTGGAAGCAAATTCTCTCCTCCACCTGTGATTCATCTGAACAACTGCAGCTGAGCTGCTTTTTTGATAGGGATTGGCTATTTTTAGAGTGGCCAGAGTGATTTTTCCATCCACATGTACCTAGGCTGACCGCCGGTCGCCATTTTGCGACTTGTAGTGCTGCAGCAGAAGCTGCCACAGTGTGCATTCCAAAGCTCCAAACAAGTCAGACATCTACACCTGGGATTCAGACCAATAGCGATTTAGCAGCACAGTCCAAGGCTATTTTTTTAAAGGTTGTGCAGACCATTTTGTGGCACATGTTACTGGGCTGATAGGCGGCGGCCATCTTGGGACTAGTGCTGCAGCACAATCTCTCCCAACGTCCATTAATCACTTGTAATAGTGGTCTGTGCCATAGAAATCCTACATCAGGGACTTGGGTGTGCTTGTGTCACCCCTACTAATACCAGTCCACCTGTAATCCATACAGTGAAAAGCCATGAAAGTATTCCAGTGAGGGAATTTTTTTTTATTTAAAAAGGCCAAGTTAGTTTATCTGGCGCTCAATATACTAGATACAGTTAGGCCTGCGTTTCATACATCTGGAATTAGCAAATTAATGTGCTGGGGTTGGGAAAACATATATGTACCCATACTAGAATCTGTCAAAGAAAGCGGTACTCACATATAACAGTCATTCCATCTGTAATCCATACAGTCAAAAGACTGAAAGTATTCCAGTGAGGGAATTTTTTTTATTTAAAAAAGGCCAAGTTAGTTTATCTGGCGCTCAATATACTAGATACAGTTAGGCCTGCGTTTCATACATCTGGAATTAGCAAACTAATGTGCTGGGGTTGGGAAAACATATATGTACCCATACTAGAATCTGTCAAAGAAAGCGGTACTCACATATAACAGTCATTCCATCTGTAATCCATACAGTCAAAAGACTGAAAGTATTCCAGTGAGGGAATTTTTTTTTATTTTAAAAAGGCCAAGTTAGTTTATCTGGCGCTCAATATACTAGATACAGTTAGGCTCATGCGTTTCATACATCTGGAATTAGCAAATTAATGTGCTGGGGTTGGGAAAACATATATGTACCCATACTAGAATCTGTCAAAGAAAGCGGTACTCACATATAACAGTCATTCCATCTGTAATCCATACAGTCAAAAGACTGAAAGTATTCCAGTGAGGGAATTTTTTTTATTTAAAAAGGCCAAGTTAGTTTATCTGGCGTTCAATATACTAGATACAGTTAGGCCTGCGTTTCATACATCTGGAATTAGCAAATTAATGTGCTGGGGTTGGGAAAACATATATGTACCCATACTAGAATCTGTCAAAGAAAGCGGTACTCACATATAACAGTCATTCCATCTGTAATCCATACAGTCAAAAGACTGAAAGTATTCCAGTGAGGGAATTTTTTTATTTAAAAAGGCCAAGTTAGTTTATCTGATGCTCAATATACTAGATACAGTTAGGCCTATGCTTTCATACATCTGGAATTAGCAAATTAATGTGCTGGGGTTGGGAAAACATATATGTACCCATACTAGAATCTGTCAAAGAAAGCGGTACTCACATATAACAGTCATTCCATCTGTAATCCATACAGTCAAAAGACTGAAAGTATTCCAGTGAGGGAATTTTTTTTTATTTAAAAAGGCCAAGTTAGTTTATCTGGCGCTCAATATACTAGATACAGTTAGGCCTATGCTTTCATACATCTGGAATTAGCAAATTAATGTGCTGGGGTTGGGAAAACATATATGTACCCATACTAGAATCTGTCAAAGAAAGCGGTACTCACATATAACAGTCATTCCATCTGTAATCCATACAGTCAAAAGACTGAAAGTATTCCAGTGAGGGAATTTTTATTTTATTTAAAAAGGCCAAGTTAGTTTATTCTGGCGTTCAATATACTAGATACAGTTAGGCCTGCGTTTCATACATCTGGAATTAGCAAATTAATGTGCTGGGGTTGGGAAAACATATATGTACCCATACTAGAATCTGTCAAAGAAAGCGGTACTCACATATAACAGTCATTCCATCTGTAATCCATACAGTCAAAAGACTGAAAGTATTCCAGTGAGGGAATTTTTTTTTATTTAAAAAGGCCAAGTTAGTTTATCTGGCGCTCAATATACTAGATACAGTTAGGCTCTGCGTTTCATACATCTGGAATTAGCAAACTAATGTGCTGGGGTTGGGAAAACATATATGTACCCATACTAGAATCTGTCAAAGAAAGCGGTACTCACATATAACAGTCATTCCATCTGTAATCCATACAGTCAAAAGACTGAAAGTATTCCAGTGAGGGAATTTTTTTATTTAAAAAGGCCAAGTTAGTTTATCTGGCGTTCAATATACTAGATACAGTTAGGCCTGCGTTTCATACATCTGGAATTAGCAAATTAATGTGCTGGGGTTGGGAAAACATATATGTACCCATACTAGAATCTGTCAAAGAAAGCGGTACTCACATATAACAGTCATTCCATCTGTAATCCATACAGTCAAAAGACTGAAAGTATTCCAGTGAGGGAATTTTTTTATTTAAAAAGGCCAAGTTAGTTTATCTGGCGCTCAATATACTAGATACAGTTAGGCCTATGCTTTCATACATCTGGAATTAGCAAACTAATGTGCTGGGGTTGGGAAAACATATATGTACCCATACTAGAATCTGTCAAAGAAAGCGGTACTCACATATAACAGTCATTCCATCTGTAATCCATACAGTCAAAAGACTGAAAGTATTCCAGTGAGGGAATTTTTTTATTTAAAAAAGGCCAAGTTAGTTTATCTGGCGTTCAATATACTAGATACAGTTAGGCCTGCGTTTCATACATCTGGAATTAGCAAACTAATGTGCTGGGGTTGGGAAAACATATATGTACCCATACTAGAATCTGTCAAAGAAAGCGGTACTCACATATAACAGTCATTCCATCTGTAATCCATACAGTCAAAAGACTGAAAGTATTCCAGTGAGGGAATTTTTTTATTTAAAAAGGCCAAGTTAGTTTATCTGGCGCTCAATATACTAGATACAGTTAGGCCTGCGTTTCATACATCTGGAATTAGCAAATTAATGTGCTGGGGTTGGGAAAACATATATGTACCCATACTAGAATCTGTCAAAGAAAGCGGTACTCACATATAACAGTCATTCCATCTGTAATCCATACAGTCAAAAGACTGAAAGTATTCCAGTGAGGGGATTTTGCTTATAAAAATAATATATTTCATTGTGGTGCGAGTTGAATCGCAACAATGAAGAAAAATACTATTAAGGGACGAGGACGCGGTCGTGGTGGTGTCCGTGGAGCCTCTGTTGCTGGTAGAGGACGTGGCCGCTCGGCCCCAGGCGCACACAGTAGGGAACGAACTCCCTCAACTAGCCGGCAGAATGTACCGCAATATCTCGTGGGGCCCAATGCCGCTCTTAGGATGGTAAGGCCTGAGCAGGTACAGGCATTAATCGATTGGGTGGCCGACAGTGCTTCCAGCACGTTCACCACATGGTCTTCCACCCAGTCTTCTGCGGAAAGCGCACAGGTGGCACCTGAAAACCAAGCCCATCAGTCTGTCACATCACCCCCAAGCATATCAGGGAAACGGTCTGAGCCACAAGTTATGCAGCAGTCTCTTCTTCTGTTTGAAGACTCTGCTTCCAGGGTTTCCCAGGGCGTCCACCTAGCCCTTCCCCAGTGGAGGAAGACATACCATGCACTGACGCACAACCACTTATGTCTCCAGATGAAGAGGACATGGGAATACCACCACAGCAGAGTCACCGACTCTCTGATGATGACGAAACACAGGTGCCCACTGCCGCGTCTTTTGCAGTGTGCAGACTGAACAGGAGGAGGTCAGGGAGGGAGACTGGGTGGAAGACGATGCAGAGGACGATGAGGTCTTAGACCCCACATGGACTGAAGGTCGTGGCGATGACTTTCACAGTTCAGAGGAAGAGGTAGTGGTGAGACCGAGACAACAGCGAAGCCAAAGAGGGAGCAGGGGGCCAAAGCAGACGAGCCGCCGCCCCAGAGTTCGCTCTGCTACTGGACATCGCCAACAGGGACCCAGCCCCACAAAGGCAGCTTCAAAGAGTTCCCTGGCATGGCACTTCTTAAACAATGTCCTACCGACAAGACCCGAGTGACTTGCACGCTCTGCCATCAGAGCCTGAGGCGAGGCATTAACGCTCTGAACCTCAGCACAACCTGCATGACCAGGCATCTACATGCAAAGCATGAACTGCAGTGGGGTACACACCTTAAAAACCAGGCACTCGCTGAGGCTCCCCTGCTCCCTCTACCGCTGCTGCCTCGGCTTCCGCCTCGAGAGGAATGTTGCCACCTGCCGAGCAGCAAACAGAGGATGTGCCACCGACACCACCACCACCGCCACCGTCAACTAGCGCCTCCACTATATCACACAGCAGCGTTCAGCTCTCAATATCTCAAACCTTAGAGAGGAAGCGCAAATTCCCCCGAGTCACCCTCGAGCCTCTTGGCCTGAACGCCAGCATTTCTAAACTGCTGGCCTTTGAAATGCTGTCATTCCGGCTGGTGGACACAGACAGCTTCAAACAGCTGATGGCCATGGCTGTCCCGCAGTATGTGGTTCCCAGCCGCCACTACTTCTCCAAGACAGCCGTGCCTTCCCTGCACATGCAAGTGTCCGATAAAATCAAGTGTGCACTGCGCAACGCCATTTGTGGCAAGGTCCACCTAACCACAGATACGTGGACCAGTAAGCACGGCCAGGGACGCTATATCTCACTAACTGCACACTGGATGAATGTAGTGGCGGCTGGGCCCCCGGCGGACAGTTCCTGGCGCACGTCCTTCCGCCCCTAGGATCGCAGGGCATCATTCTCTGCCTCCTGTAGCCTCCTCCTCCTACTCGGCTTCCTCCTCCACTGCTTCCACCAGCTCATCCGGTCAGCCACACACCTTCACCACCAACTTCAGCACAGCCCGGGTAAACGTCAGCAGGCCATTCTGAAACTCATATGTTTGGGGGACAGGCCCCACAGCGCAAAGGAGTTGTGGCGGGTATTGAACAACAGACCGACGAGTGGTTTCTGCCGGTGGGCCTCAAGCCAGGCCTGGTGGTATGCGATAATGGGCGAAATCTCGTGGCAGCTCTGGGACTAGCCGGTTTGACGCACATCCCTTGCCTGGCGCATGTGCTGAACTTGGTGGTGCAGAGGTTCATTCACCACTACCCCAACATGTCAGAGCTGCTGCATAAAGTGCGGGCCGCCTGTGCGCGCTCCGCCGCTCACATCCTGCCGCTGCTCGCCTGTCTGCGCTACAGCGGAACTTCGGCCTTCCCGCCACCGCCTCATATGCGACGTGCTCCACCCGGTGGAACTCCACCTTGCACATGCTGGAGAGACTGTGCGAGCAGCAGCAGGCCATAGTGGAGTTTCAGCTGCAGCACGCTCGCGCCAGTCGTACTGCCGAACAGCACCACTTCACCACCAATGATTGGGCCTCCATGCGAGACCTGTGTGCCCTGCTGCGCTGTTTCGAGTACTCCACCAACATGGCCAGTGGCGATGACACTGTTATCAGCGTTACAATACCACTTCTATGTCTCCTTGAGAAAACACTTAGGCAATGATGTTAGAGGAGGTGGCCCAGGTGGAGGAGGAGGAGGAGGATGAGGGCTCTGCTTCTAACACTTTCGGGCCAGTCTGTTCGAATTGGCTCAGAGGGAGGTTTGTTTAAGCAGCAGAGGACAGGTTCACAAGTCGCCAGCCAAGGCACTGTACTGGAGGACGAGGAGGATGAGGAGGAGGAGGTGGAGGGGGACGAGGATGACGCAAGTTCACAGCGGGGTGGCAGCCCAGGCCCATCACTGGTGCGTGGCTGGGGGATACGGTGGACGATGACGATACGCCTCCCACAGAGGACAGCTTGTCCTTACCCATGGGTAGCCTGGCCCACATGAGCGAATATATGCTCCAATGCCTGCGCAACGATTAGCAGAGTTGCCCACGCTTTAACGTGTGCAGACTACTGGGTGGCCACCCTGCTGGATCCCCGGTATAAAGACAATGTGCCCACTTTAATTCCTGAACTGGAGCGCGACCGCAAGATGCGCGAGTACAAGCGCACGCTGATAGAGGCGCTCTTGAGAGCATTCCCACATGTCACAGGGGAACAGGTGGAAGGTGAAGGCAGAGGAGTGGCAAGAGGTCGCCAACGCAGCTGTGTCACGGCCAGCTCATCTGAGGGCAGGGTTAGCATGGCAGAAATGTGGAAAAGTTTTGTCTCCACGCCACAGCTATCTGCACCGACACCTGATACGGAACGTGTTAGCAGGAGGCAGCATTTCACTAACATGGTTGAACAGTATGTCTGCACACTCCTCCACATCCTGACGGATGGTTCGGCCCCATTCAACTACTGGGTTTCGAAATTGTCCACGTGGCCAGAGTTAGCATGTTATGCCTTGGAGGTGCTTTCCTGCCCGGCGGCCAGCGCTTTATCTGAACGCGTATTCAGCACGGCAGGGGCGTCATTACTGACAAGCGCAGCCGCCTGTCCACAGCCAACGTGGACAAGCTGACCTTCATAAAGATGAACCAGGCATGGATCCCACAGGACCTGTCCCTCCCTTGTGCAGAGTAGTCCTTATTAACTGCCTAAAACATGTCTTGTTGTGCTACGGGCCACTTCTTTATTTGATACAAATTTTATGAAACCCACAGTTGAATGAAACTCTTCTCTGTCTGGGCGCCGGGCCTAACCAGATGAAAGTGGCCGGTTAAACTAACGGGTGACATGAAGCCATAACCTCTGCCATGCTACCTCTGTCTTCTGTCTGGGTGCTGAGGCCTAAGTCAAATAAAGCGGTCTTCTGCTGTGCTGGGGATATGAAGCTAATCTCTGACCTCTCTCCTCTGTCTGGGTCCAAAGGCCTAAATCACTGAAAGAGGCCTTCTCCTGTGGTGTGTGATATGATGCCAGAATATGTGCTGTGGGGCCTCTCTCCCTTCCTGGGTGCAGGGGTCAAATAAACTAAATTGTGGCCTACTCCTGTGGTGGTTGATATGATGCCTGGATTCTCTGATGTGGAACCTCTCTCCTCTGTTTGGGTGAAGGGGTCAAAGTAACTAAATGGTGGCTTCTCCTGTGGTGGCTGATATGATGCCAGAATATGTGCTGTGGGGCCTCTCTCCTCTTCCTGGGTGCAGGGGTCAAAGTAACTCAATGGTGGCTTCTCCTGTGGTGGCTGATATGATGCCAGAATATGTGCTGTGGTGCCTCTCTCCTCTTCCTGGGTGCGGGGTCAAAGTAACTCAATGGTGGCTTCTCCTGTGGTGGCTAGTATGATGCCAGAATATGTGCTGTGGGGCCTCTCTCCTCTTCCTGGGTGCAGGGGTCAAAGTAACTCAATGGTGGCTTCTCCTGTGGTGGCTGATATGATGCCAGAATATGTGCTGTGGTGCCTCTCTCCTCTGTCTGGGTCCAAAGGCTCAAAGTCACTGAAAGAGGCCTTCTCCTGTGGTGGTGTGATATGATGCCTGAATATGTGCTGTGGTGCCTCTCTCCTCTTCCTGGGTGCAGGGGTCAAAGTAACTCAATGGTGGCTTCTCCTGTGGTGGCTGATATGATGCCAGAATATGTGCTGTGGGCCTCTCTCCTCTTCCTGGGTGCAGGGGTCAAAGTAACTAAATGGTGGCTTCTCCTGTGGTGGTTGATATGATGCCTGATTCTCTGCTGTGAAACCTCTCTCCTCCATCTGGGTGTAGGGGTCAAAGTCTTTCAAAGTCGCTTCTCCTGTGCTGATTGGATATAAAGCTGATGGTTGTGCCATCTGACATGGTTGCCAGGGTCTGATTCAATGGGGGCCTACTCCTGTGGTGGGTGATCTAAATGCCTGATTCTCTGCTGTGTAACCTCTCTCCTCCGTCTGGGTGTAGGGGTCAAAGTAACTAAATGGTGGCCTCTTCCTGTGGTGGGTGATATGATGCCAGAATATGTGCTGTGGGGCCTCTCTCTCTTCCTGGGTGCAGGGGTCAAAGTAACTCAATGGTGGCTTCTCCTGTGGTGGCTGATATGATGCCAGAATATGTGCTGTGGTGCCTCTCTCCTCTGTCCTGGGTCCAAAGGCCTAAATCACTGAAAGATGGCCTTCTCCTGTGGTGGTGTGATATGATGCCTGAATATGTGCTGTGGTGCCTCTCTCCTCTTCCTGGGTGCGGGGGTCAAAGTAACTCAATGGTGGCTTCTCCTGTGGTGGCTGATATGATGCCAGAATATGTGCTGTGGGCCTCTCTCCTCTTCCTGGGTGCAGGGGTCAAAGTAACTCAATGGTGGCTTCTCCTGTGGTGGCTGATATGATGCCAGAATATGTGCTGTGGGGCCTCTCTCCTCTTCCTGGGTGCAGGGGTCAGTAACTCAATGGTGGCTTCTCCTGTGGTGGCTGATATGATGCCAGAATATGTGCTGTGGGGCCTCTCTCCTCTTCCTGGGTGCAGGGGTCAAAGTAACTAAATGGTGGCTTCTCCTGTGGTGGTTGATATGATGCCTGATTCTCTGCTGTGAAACCTCTCTCCTCCATCTGGGTGTAGGGGTCAAAGTCTTTCAAAGTCGCCTTCTCCTGTGCTGATTGATATAAAGCTGATGGTTGTGCCATCTGACATGGTTGCCAGGGTCTGATTCAATGGGGGCCTACTCCTGTGGTGGGTGATCTAAATGCCTGATTCTCTGCTGTGAAACCTCTCTCCTCCGTCTGGGTGTAGGGGTCAAAGTCTTTCAAAGTCGCCTTCTCCTGTGCTGATTGATATGAAGCTGATGGTTGTGCCATCTGACATGGTTGCCGGGGTCCCATTAAATTGGGGCCTACTCCTGTGGTGGGTGATCTAAATGCCTGATTCTCTGCTTTGAAACCTCTCCTCCGTCCGGGTGTAGGGGTCAAAGTCTGTCAAAGTCGCTCTCCTGTGCTGATTGATATAAAGCTTATGCTTGTGCCATCTGGACATGGTTGCCGGGGTCTGATTCAATGGTGGCCTACTCCTGTGGTGGGTGATCTAAATGCCTGATTCTCTGCTGTGTAACCTCTCTCCTCCGTCTGGGTGTAGGGGTCAAAGTAACTAAATGGTGGCCTACTCCTGTGGTGGGTGATATGATGCCAGAATATGTGCTGTGGGGCTCTCTCCTCTTCCTGGGTGCAGGGGTCAAAGTAACTCAATGGTGGCTTCTCCTGTGGTGGCTGATATGATGCCAGAATATGTGCTGTGGTGCCTCTCTCCTCTGTCTGGGTCCAAAGGCCTAAATCACTGAAAGAGGCCTTCTCCTGTGGTGTGTGATATGATGCCTGAATATGTGCTGTGGTGCCTCTCTCCTCTTCCTGGGTGCGGGGTCAAAGTAACTCAATGGTGGCTTCTCCTGTGGTGGCTGATATGATGCCAGAATATGTGCTGTGGGGCCTCTCTCCTCTTCCTGGGTGCAGGGGTCAAAGTAACTCAATGGTGGCTTCTCCTGTGGTGGCTGATATGATGCCAGAATATGTGCTGTGGGGCTCTCTCCTCTTCCTGGGTGCAGGGGTCAAAGTAACTCAATGGTGGCTTCTCCTGTGGTGGCTGATATGATGCCAGAATATGTGCTGTGGGGCCTCTCCTCTTCCTGGGTGCAGGGGTCAAAGTAACTAAATGGTGGCTTCTCCTGTGGTGGTTGATATGATGCCTGATTCTCTGCTGTGAAACCTCTCTCCTCCATCTGGGTGTAGGGTCAAAGTCTTCAAAGTCGCCTTCTCCTGTGCTGATTGATATAAAGCTGATGGTTGTGCCATCTGACATGGTTGCCAGGGTCTGATTCAATGGGGGCCTACTCCTGTGGTGGGTGATCTAAATGCCTGATTCTCTGCTGTGTAACCTCTCTCCTCCGTCTGGGTGTAGGGGTCAAAGTAACTAAATGGTGGCCTACCCCTGTGGTGGGTGATATGATGCCTGGTTCTCTGCTGTGGGACCTCTCTCCTTTGTCTGGGTGCTGTGGTCAAAATAATAGTAAGTGACCTTCTCCATGTGGATGAGTGGTGGGTGACTTGAAGCCTGATTCTGTGCTATGGGACCTCACTCCAATTAATATTGTTTAATTTTTATTTATTTTATGTTAACTCATCATTTCCCTATCTACATTTGTTTGCAGGGGATTTAACTACATTTTGCTGCCTTTTGCAGCCCTCTAGCCCTTTCCGGGTGTGTTTTACAGCCTTTTTAGTGCCCAAAAGTTCGGGTCCCCATTGACTTCTATGAGGTTCGGGTTCGGGATGAAGTTCGGGTCGAGTTCGGATCCCGAACCCGAACATTTTTCGAAAGTTCGGCCGAACTCGTCGAACCCGAACATCCAGGTGTTCGCTCAACTCTACTCACCATACCTCTCACGGAATACCTTGGGGTCTCTTGTTTCTAAAATGGGTCACATGTGGGGTATTTATACTGTCCTGGCATTTTAGGGGCCCCTAAAGCGTGAGAAGAAGTCTGGAATCCAAATGCGTAAAAATGCCCTGTGAAATCCTAAAGGTACTCATTGGAATTAGGACCCTTTGCTACCCAGGCTGCAAAAAGTCACTCATGGGTATCGCCGTACACAGGAGAAGTAGGGCAATGTGTTTTGGGGTGTATTTTTATATATACCCATACTTTGTGTGAGAAATATCTCTGTAAACTACAACTTTTTAAAAAAAAAATTATACAAAGTTGACAATTTACAGAGATATTTCTCTCACCCAACATGGGTATATGTAAAAATACACCCCAAAACACATTTCCCTACTTCTCCTGAGTACGGCGATACCACATAAGTAACACATTTTGCAGCCTGGGTGCGCAAAGGGGCCCAAATTCCAACGAGTACCTTTAGGTTTTTACATAGCTGCTCACAATTTAGACCCACCCAAAATGCCAGAACAGTAAACACACCACACAAATGACCCCATTTCAGAAAGTAGACACCCCAAGGTATTCACTGAGGGGCATAGTGAGTCCGTTTGAGATTTTTTTTTTTTTTGCCAGAAGTTAGCAGAAATGGAAACTTTATTTATTTTTTTTTTTTCCTCAGAAAGTTTCATTTTCCGCTAACTTGTGAAAAAAAATGAAATTAAACATGAACTCACCATGCCCCTCCGTGAATACTTTGGGGTGTCTTCTTTCTAAAATGGTGTCATTTGGGGGGTATTTATACTATCCTGACATTCTAGCACCTAAAGAAACATGACAGATGCTCAGAAAGTCAGAGCTGCTTCAAAATGCGGAAATTCACTTTTTTGCACCATAGTTTGTAAACGCTATAACTTTTACCCAAACCAATAAATATACACTTATTGGATTTCTTTTTTTTAACAAAAATTTTTTTAGAACAATAAATTTAGAGAAAAATATATATAATGTAGTTTTTTAAAAAATATTTTACAACAGAAAATGAAAAATGTCATTTTTTTGCACAATAGTCGTTACATTTTTATTAATAGCAAAAAAAGTTAAAATGTCAGCAACAATGAAATACCACGAAATAAAAGCTCTATTAGTGAGAAGAAAAGGAGTTAAAATTCATTTGGGTGGTAAGTTGCATGACGGAGCAATAACTGGTGAAAGTAGTGTAGTGCAGAATTGTAAAAAGTCGCCTGGTCATTAAGGGTGTTTAATCTAGGGGGGCTGAGGTGGTTAATAGTGTCCTGCAAAGGATATATTTTTTTCTGTGGTGAAATTCAATTGCCAAAATAGCAATGCCATAAATCAGTGGTTTCAGCTGTGGCTGGTCAAGTTTAATAGTGTCCTGCAAAGGACATATTTTGTTCAGGGGTGAAATTCAATTGCCAAAATAGCCATACCCTGAATCTGGTGTTCCAGCTGTAGCAGGTCTAGTTTAAATCCGTCCGTAACTGGAAATATTTTTTTCTGGGATGAAATTGAATTGCCAAAATGGCAATACCATAAATCAGTGGTTTCAGCTGTGGCTGGCCAAGTTTAATAGTGTCCTGCAAAGGATAGATTTTGTTCTGGGGTGAAATTCAATTGCCAAAATAGCAATACCATAAATCAGTGGTTACAGCTGTGGCTGGCCAAGTTTATTAGTGTCCTGCAAAAGATATATTTTGTTCTGGGATGAAATTCAATTGCCAAAATAGCAATACCGTAAATCTGGTGTCCCAGCAGTGGCTGACCATATGTAACAGTGTACGGCAAAGTATTTATTATTTTCTGGGGTTAAACTCAGTTGCCAAAATAGAAATTCCATAATTCAGTGGTTTCAGCTGTGGCTGGCCATGTTTAATAGTGTACAGCAAAGGATATATCTTTTTCTGGGGTGAAATTCAATTGCCAAAATAGCAATACCATAAATCAGTGGTTTCAGCTGTGGCTGGCCAAGTTTAATAGTGTCCGGCAAAGGATATATTTTGTTCTGGGGTTAAATTCAATTTCCAAAATAGCAATACTATAAATTAGTGGTTTCAGCTGTGGCTGGCCAAGTTTAATAGTGTACGGCAAAGGATATATTTTTTTCTTGGGTGAAATTCAGTTGCAAAAATAGAAATAAAGTAAAACTGTTGTTTCAGCTGTTGCAGGCTTAGTTTAAATCTGTCCGTAAAAGGGTATATTTTTTTCTGGGGTGAAATTTAATTGCCAAAATATCAATACCCTGAATCTGGTGTTCCAGATGTTGCAGGCCTAGTTTATATCTGTCCGTAAAAGGGTATATTTTTTTCTGGGTGAAATTTAATTGCCAAAATAGAAATACCCTGAATATGGTGTTCCAGCTGTGACTGGACAATTTCCCTAGTGTCCGTCAAAGGATATATTATTTTCTGGGGTGAAAGTCAGTAGCAAAAATAGAAATACAGTAAATCTGGTGTTCCAGCTGTGGCTGGACAAGTTTATTAGTGTCCGGCAAAGGATAGATTTTGTTCTGGGGTGAAATTCAATTGCCAAAATAGCAATACCATAAATCAGTGGTTTCAGCTGTGGCTGGCCAAGTTTTATAGTGTCCGGCAAAAGAAATTTTTTTTATATGGTGACATTCAATTTCCAAAATAGCAATAACATAAATCATGGTTTCAGTCGTGGCTAGCCAAGTTTCATAGTGTACTTCAAAGGATATGTTTTGTTCTGGGATGAAATTCAATTGCCAAAAGAGCAATACCGTAAATCTGGTGTCCCAGCAGTGGATGGCCAAGTTTAATAGTGTACGGCAAAGGATATATTTTCTTATGGGGTGACATTCAATTGCCAAAATAGCAATACCGTAAATCTGGTGTCCCAGCAGTGGCTGGCCAATTTTAATAGTGTCTGGCAAAGGATAGATTTTGTTCTGGGGTGAAATTCAATTGCCAAAATAGCAATACCCTGAATCTGTGTTCCAGCTGTTGTAGGCCTAGTTTAAATCTCTCCGTAACAGGGTATATTTTTTTCTGGGGTTAAATTCAATTGCCAAAATAGCAATGCCATAAATCAGTGGTTTCAGCTGTGACTGGTCAAGTTTAATAGTGTACGGCAAAGGATATATTTTGTTCTCGGGTGAAATTCAATTGCCAATATAGCAATACCATAAATCAGTGGTTTCAGCTGTGGCTGGCCAAGTTTAATAGTGCTCGGCAAAGGATAGATTGTGTTCAGGGGTGAAATTCAATTGCCAAAATTGCAATACCCTGAATCTGGTGTTCCAGCTGTTGCAGGCCTAGTATAAACCTGTCCGTAAAAGGCTATATTTTTTTCTTGGGTGAAATTCAATAGCCAATGTAGCAATACCGTAAATCAGTAGTTTCAGCTGTGTCAGGCGAAGATTAATAGTGTCCTGCAAATGATATATTTTGTTCTGGGGTGATATTCAATTGCCAAAATAGCAATACCATAAATCAGTGGTTTCAGCTGTGGCTGGCCAAGTTTAATAGTGTCCGGCAAAGGATAGATTTTGTTCTGGGGTGAAATTCAATTGCCAAAATAGCAATACCATAAATCAGTGGTTTCAGCTGTGGCTGGCCAAGTTTAATAGTGTCCGGCAAACTATATATTTTTTTATGGGGTGACATTCAATTGCCAAAATAGCAAGACCATAAATCAGGGGTTTCAGCTGTGGCTGGCCAAGTTTAATAGTGTCCTGCAAAGGATATATTTTTTTCTGGGGTGAAATTCAATTGCCAAAATAGCAATACCTTAAATCTGTTGTCCCAGCAGTGGCTGGCCAAGTTTAATAGTGTACAGCAAAGAATATAATTTTTTATGGGGTGACATTCAATTGCCAAAATAGCAATACCCTAAATCAGTGGTTTCAGCTGTGGCTGGGCAAGTTTAATAGTGTACGGCAAAGGATAGATTTTGTTCTCGGGTGAAATTCAATTGCCAATATAGCAATACCATAAATCAGTGGTTTCAGCTGTGGCTGGCCAAGTTTAATAGTGCTCGGCAAAGGATAGATTGTGTTGAGGGGTGAAATTCAATTGCCAAAATTGCAATACCCTGAATCTGGTGTTCCAGCTGTTGCAGGCCTAGTATAAATCTGTCCGTAAAAGGCTATATTTTTTTCTGGGGTGAAATTCAATAGCCAATGTAGCAATACCGTAAATCAGTAGTTTCAGCTGTGTCTGGCGAAGATTAATAGTGTCCTGCAAATGATATATTTTGTTCTGGGGTGATATTCAATTGCCAAAATAGCAATACCATAAATCAGTGGTTTCAGCTGTGGCTGGCCAAGTTTAATAGTGTCCGGCAAAGGATAGATTTTGTTCTGGGGTGAAATTCAATTGCCAAAATAGCAATACCATAAATCAGTGGTTTCAGCTGTGGCTGGCCAAGTTTAATAGTGTCCGGCAAACAATATATTTTTTTATGGGGTGACATTCAATTGCCAAAATAGCAAGACCATAAATCAGGGGTTTCAGCTGTGGCTGGCCAAGTTTAATAGTGTCCTGCAAAGGATATATTTTTTTCTGGGGTGAAATTCAATTGCCAAAATAGCAATACCTTAAATCTGTTGTCCCAGCAGTGGCTGGCCAAGTTTAATAGTGTACAGCAAAGAATATAATTTTTTATGGGGTGACATTCAATTGCCAAAATAGCAATACCCTAAATCTGGTGTCGCAGCAGTGGCTGGCCAAGTTTAATAGTGTCTGGCAAAGGATAGATTTTGTCCTGTGGTGAAATTCAATTGCCAAAATAGCAATACCCTGAATATGGTGTTCCAGCTGTTACTAGCCTAGTTTAAATCTGTCCGTAACAGGGTATATTTTTTTCTTGGGTGAAATTCAATTGCCAAAATAGCAATACCATAAATCAATTGATCAAATGGCAAGAAAAAATAGACTGGATCGCACATCCACAATGCTTAACCCTTGATATACGCTCTTCAGCTAAATACTATGATACTAACCCCCCATATCGCATGCAGATAATGGAGACATTAGTTTACATTTTGATCAAAAGGTAGTAAGCCCACTCACCAACGTCACGGTTGTCTCCTAGAGCGGGTATCTACTCTGTCCATAATCTGATGAAGGCGCCATGCTGCATGGCGACACGTGGCACCATCCTAGCAGGCCGCAGCTACGCAGGCCAGCCAGAAAAGCACCACGACAACAGAGGCCACCATGCAGCATAGCACCGTCTGAACAGGAGCCTAATGCAACCTGCTCAGTACTAGCAGAAACAGGACTAACACTAGTAGGTCACTCACACTCTTATGCAGTCTCCTGCTAATTAATTAAAACCGCCTGTGGTATGTGGGAGGAGTGCTGATGCCAGGAATAAACAAGAAGGAAGGTAAATATGTATCAAATGGCAAGAAAAAATAGACTGGATCGCACATCCACAATGCTTAACCCTTGATATACGCTCTTCAGCTAAATACTATGATACTAACCCCCATATCGCATGCAGATAATGGAGACATTAGTTTACATTTTGATCAAAGGTAGTAAGCCCACTCACCAACGTCACGGTTGTCTCCTAGAGCGGGTATCTACTCTGTCCATAATCTGACGAAGGCGCCATGCTGCATGGCGACACGTGGCACCATCCTAGCAGGCCGCAGCTACGCAGGCCAGCCAGAAAAGCACCACGACAACAGAGGCCACCATGCAGCATAGCACCGTCTGAACAGGAGCCTAATGCAACCTGCTCAGTACTAACAGAAACAGGACTAACACTAGTAGGTCACTCACACTCTTATGCAGTCTCCTGCTAATTAATTAAAACCGCCTGTGGTATGTGGGAGGAGTGCTGATGCCAGGAATAAACAAGAAGGAAGGTAAATATGTATCAAATGGCAAGAAAAAATAGACTGGATCGCACATCCACAATGCTTAACCCTTGATATACGCTCTTCAGCTAAATACTATGATACTAACCCCCATATCGCATGCAGATAATGGAGACATTAGTTTACATTTTGATCAAAGGTAGTAAGCCCACTCACCAACGTCACGGTTGTCTCCTAGAGCGGGTATCTACTCTGTCCATAATCTGATGAAGGCGCCATGCTGCATGGCGACACGTGGCACCATCCTAGCAGGCCGCAGCTACGCAGGCCAGCCAGAAAAGCACCACGACAACAGAGGCCACCATGCAGCATAGCACCGTCTGAACAGGAGCCTAATGCAACCTGCTCAGTACTAGCAGAAACAGGACTAACACTAGTAGGTCACTCACACTCTTATGCAGTCTCCTGCTAATTAATTAAAACCGCCTGTGGTATGTGGGAGGAGTGCTGATGCCAGGAATAAACAAGAAGGAAGGTAAATATGTATCAAATGGCAAGAAAAAATAGACTGGATCGCACATCCACAATGCTTAACCCTTGATATACGCTCTTCAGCTAAATACTATGATACTAACCCCCATATCGCATGCAGATAATGGAGACATTAGTTTACATTTTGATCAAAGGTAGTAAGCCCACTCACCAACGTCACGGTTGTCTCCTAGAGCGGGTATCTACTCTGTCCATAATCTGACGAAGGCGCCATGCTGCATGGCGACACGTGGCACCATCCTAGCAGGCCGCAGCTACGCAGGCCAGCCAGAAAAGCACCACGACAACAGAGGCCACCATGCAGCATAGCACCGTCTGAACAGGAGCCTAATGCAACCTGCTCAGTACTAGCAGAAACAGGACTAACACTAGTAGGTCACTCACACTCTTATGCAGTCTCCTGCTAATTAATTAAAACCGCCTGTGGTATGTGGGAGGAGTGCTGATGCCAGGAATAAACAAGAAGGAAGGTAAATATGTATCAAATGGCAAGAAAAAATAGACTGGATCGCACATCCACAATGCTTAACCCTTGATATACGCTCTTCAGCTAAATACTATGATACTAACCCCCATATCGCATGCAGATAATGGAGACATTAGTTTACATTTTGATCAAAGGTAGTAAGCCCACTCACCAACGTCACGGTTGTCTCCTAGAGCGGGTATCTACTCTGTCCATAATCTGATGAAGGCGCCATGCTGCATGGCGACACGTGGCACCATCCTAGCAGGCCGCAGCTACGCAGGCCAGCCAGAAAAGCACCACGACAACAGAGGCCACCATGCAGCATAGCACCGTCTGAACAGGAGCCTAATGCAACCTGCTCAGTACTAGCAGAAACAGGACTAACACTAGTAGGTCACTCACACTCTTATGCAGTCTCCTGCTAATTAATTAAAACCGCCTGTGGTATGTGGGAGGAGTGCTGATGCCAGGAATAAACAAGAAGGAAGGTAAATATGTATCAAATGGCAAGAAAAAATAGACTGGATCGCACATCCACAATGCTTAACCCTTGATATACGCTCTTCAGCTAAATACTATGATACTAACCCCCATATCGCATGCAGATAATGGAGACATTAGTTTACATTTTGATCAAAGGTAGTAAGCCCACTCACCAACGTCACGGTTGTCTCCTAGAGCGGGTATCTACTCTGTCCATAATCTGATGAAGGCGCCATGCTGCATGGCGACACGTGGCACCATCCTAGCAGGCCGCAGCTACGCAGGCCAGCCAGAAAAAGCACCACGACAACAGAGGCCACCATGCAGCATAGCACCGTCTGAACAGGAGCCTAATGCAACCTGCTCAGTACTAGCAGAAACAGGACTAACACTAGTAGGTCACTCACACTCTTATGCAGTCTCCTGCTAATTAATTAAAACCGCCTGTGGTATGTGGGAGGAGTGCTGATGCCAGGAATAAACAAGAAGGAAGGTAAATATGTATCAAATGGCAAGAAAAATAGACTGGATCGCACATCCACAATGCTTAACCCTTGATATACGCTCTTCAGCTAAATACTATGATACTAACCCCATATCGCATGCAGATAATGGAGACATTAGTTTACATTTTGATCAAGGCAGTAAGCTCACTCACCTACGTCACGGTTGTCTCCTAGAGCGGGTAGTCTACTCTGTCCATAATCTGATGAAGGCGCCATGCTGCATGGCGACACGTGGCACCATCCTAGCAGGCCGCAGCTACGCAGGCCAGCCAGAAAAGCACCACGACAACAGAGGCCACCATGCAGCATAGCACCGTCTGATTATGGACAGAGTAGATACCCGCTCTAGGAGACAACCGTGACGTTGGTGAGTGGGCTTACTACCTTTTGATCAAAATGTAAACTAATGTCTCCATTATCTGCATGCGATATGGGGGGTTAGTATCATAGTATTTAGCTGAAGAGCGTATATCAAGGGTTAAGCATTGTGGATGTGCGATCCAGTCTATTTTTTCTTGCCATTTGATCCATAAATCAATTGATTCAGCTGTGGCTGGCCAAGTTTAATAGTGTACGGCAAAGGATATATTTTGTTCTGGGGTGAAATTCAATTGCCAAAAGAGCAATACCGTAAATCTGGTGTCCCAGCAGTGGCTGACCAAGTTTAAAAATGTCCGTCAAAGGACTTATTATTTTGTGTGTTGAAATTCAGTTGCAAAAATAGATATACAGTAAATCTGTTTTTCCTGCTGTTGCAGGCTTAGTTTAAATCTGTTCGTAAAAGGGCAAATTTTTTTCTGGGGAGAAATTCAATTGCCAAAACAACAATACGGTAAATCTGGTGTCCCAGCAGTGGCTGACCAAGTGTAATAGTGTACAGCAAAGGATTTATTATTTTCTGGGGTTAAACTCAGTTGCCAAAATAGCAATTCCATAATTCAGTGGTTTCAGCTTTGGCTGGCCAAGTTTAATATTGTCCGGCAAAGGATATATTTTGTTCTGGGGTTAAATTCAATTGCCAAAATAGCAATACTATAAATTAGTGGTTTAAGCTGTGGCTGGCCAAGTTTATTAGTGTATAGCAAAGGATATATTTTTTTCTGGGGTGAAATTCATTTGCCAAAATAGCAATACCGTAAATCTGGTGCCCCAGCAGTGGCTGGCCAAGATTAATAGTGTCCGGCAAAGGATTTATTATTTTATGCGTTGAAATTCAGTTGCAAAAATAGAAATAAAGTAAAACTGTTGTTCCAGCTGATGCAGGCTTAGTTTAAATCTGTCCGTAAAAGGGTATATTTTTTTATGGTGTGAAATTTAATTGCCAAAATAGCAATACCATAAATCAGTGGTTTCAGCTGTGGCTGACCAAGTTTAATAATGTCCGGCAAAGGATCGATTTTGTTCTGGGGTGAAATTCAATTGCCAAAATAGCAATACCATAAATCAGTGATTTCAGCTTTGGCTGGCCAAGTATAATAGTGTTCGGCAAAGGATAGATTTTGTTCTTGGGTGAGATTCAATTGTAAAAATAGCAATACCATAAATCAGTGGTTTTAGCTGTGTCTGGACAAGTATAATAGTGTCCTTCAAAGGATATATTTTTTTCTGGGGTGAAATTCAATTGCCAAAATAGCAATACCATAAATCAGTGGTTTCAGTTGTGGCTGGCCAAGTTTAATAGTGTCCGGCAAACGATATATTTTTTTATGGGGTGACATTCAATTGCCAAATAAGAAATACCATAAATTATTGGTTTCAGCTGTGGCTGGCCAAGTTTAATAGTGTCCTGCAAAGGATATTTTTTTTTTCTGGGGTGAAATTCAATTGCCAAAATAGCAATACCTTAATTTCTTTCAGACCGCCTCATGCAGGATTGCGTCCTGCGGGCGGGCGGTTCAGTCCTCCTTGACGCACGGGCGCGCCATCTCGCGAGACGCGAGATGACGCGCTCCTGAGCCCGGTGGAACGCACCGTCGGGCTCAGGAGAAGTGAGTCACCAGCCTGCCAGCCAATGATCAGCGCTGGCAGGCTGCTGATTTTCAAAATCACCTATGGAAATAGGTGATTTAAGTTTTATTTACAAATATATGGGTTTTATAAGGGATCTGTGCCATGTGCTGGGTCCTTTTCATCGGTTGGACCCAGCACAGAGCACAGATCCCAAGTAAGTGCTCCAATCACTACACATCAGGCCCTGATCACCCCCCATCATCCTAATTAACCCCTTGATCACCTGTCAATACATAGTGAAAGGGAAAAAAGTGATCAGTGTCACTTTTGTGAACTGTCACTTTTTTTTTTCACCAGTATTGAATGCTAGGTTTAGGTTAGTTTAGGTCCCTTTGGTAGGTAGTTAGCGTTAGAGCCCAGCCCACCGCACCACAGTCACTGATTCGCTGATTAGCGTAGCGCTAATCAGCGTTTGTACTTTTATAGTATCTGTAAGTGATCAGAACTGATCACGGTCAGATCTATAATAGTATTACTGTCACTTTAGTTCGCCCTCCACCCCAAACGCAGTGTTTGCCCGATCAGACCTGATCGGTCGCCCACACCTGCGTTCACCCACGCCCGCCCCGCCGCAGTGACAAAAACATTTTTTTTTTGTATCACTGCACAATCACTTCACAAGCGCTGCGGCGATAAAAAAATTCAGTTTTAAACTTTTTTATCAATCACAGGGGCTTCTGTACTTCGCTACACTCCCATTTGTAAGACAGTCTTGCTTTTTTTCTTAGGTAGTCTCAGGGAATACCCCCTAAATTTAGACGCCCAAATGTCAAACAAGGGGTATTCCTCTGAAGGGGCCTACAGGATTCTGACCCAGTCGGATGAGGAATGGGAACCCTCATCTGACGAATCTAGCGGGTCAGAATACGAACCTGTAGAGAGCAGTGGCAGTCTGACCCAAAGTTCGGACGAGGAGGTTGAGGTCCGTGATAGAACCAGGCGTACCCGGCCCCGTGTTGCTAGACCGCAGGTTGCGCAGGATCCGCTTCAAGGGCAGCAGAGTGGAGCTGGCGCTGCCGGATTACGTGGTGAGGCATACACCAGCAGCGCAGCCCGTCCTGGACCTAGTACCAGCACTGCCGTACACCATGGTGAAGTGGCGAGCACCGGAAGCTCAGTAGAAGCTGGTACGGTGGCACGTGCAGTAGTTTCCCCGTCGCAGCCACCGCAAAGATAGGCCCATAGAGCCCCTAGAGTCCCTGAGGTGCTGGCAAATCCTGATTGGCAGCCCCCAACTTCAGCCGCACCAGTAGTTCCCCCTTTCACCGCCCAGTCAGGAGATCGGGTGGAGACAGCTCAGATAGGAGCGGCGCTGGGGTTTTTTGAGCTGTTCTTGACTGCGGAGCTCTATGACTTAGTCGTGGCAGAAACAAATCGGTATGCCACTCAATTTATAAACGCCAACCCGGGAAGCTTCTATGCCCAGCCTTTCCGGTGGAAACCAGTCCAAGTTTCCGAACTTAGAACTTTTCTGGGCCTTCTCCTCAACATGGTCATTACAAAAAAACATGAATTGCGGTCATATTGGTCCACGAACCCAATTCATCACATGCCCATGTACTCTGCTGCCATGTCCAGGACACGTTTTGAGACCATCCTGCGTTTCCTGCACTTTAGTGACAACACCACCTCCCATCCCAGAGGCCACCCAGCTTTTGACCGGCTCCACAAAATTCGGCCCCTCATAGACCATTTCAACCTGAAATTTGCAAATTTGTATACCCCTGCACAAAACATCTGCGTAGACGAGTCCCTAATACATTTTACCGGGCGCCTTGGCTTCAAACAGTACATCCCAAGCAAGCGCGCCCGGTATGGGGTCAAATTGTATAAGCTCTGTGAAAGGGCCACAGGCTATACGCACAAATTTCGGATCTATGAGGGAAAAGATCAGACCCTGGAGCCGGTCGGTTGCCCTGACTACCTGGGGAGCAGTGGGAAGATAGTCTGGGACTTGGTGTCACCCTTATTCGGCAAGGGGTACCATCTTTATGTGGACAACTTTTACACAAGTGTGGCCCTCTTCAAGCATTTGTTCCTAGAACAGATTGGCTACTGTGGCACCGCGCGACCTAGTCACCGGGGCTTCCCCCAACGGCTCATTATCACCAGACTTGCAAGGGGGCAGAGGGCTGCATTGTGTAACGAAGAACTGCTCGCGGTGAAATGGAGAGACAAGCGCAGACACGACAGTCCAAATTGAATGGGCAACCAGTGTCGTTGAAAAGCCCCTCTCAGTCCACAACTATAACCTCCACATGGGAGGGGTGGACTTCAACGACCAGATGTTCGCCCCGTATTTGATTTCCTGACGCACCAGACGCTGGTATAAAAAGGTGTCTGTATATTTATTTCAATTGGCTGCCTATAATAGTTATGTTCTCTACAGTAAGGCTGGGAGAACAGGATCCTTCCTCAAATTTCAGGAAGAGATCATTTCGGAATTCCTGTATCCAGGAGGTTCCGTGGCCCCATCCACCAGTGTGGTTAGACGTCTACACGAGCGGCACTTCCCCAGCGTTGTGCCTGGTACCTCAACCCAACCGCCACCCCGAAAAAGATGTCGTGTCTGTAGCAGGAGTGGAATAAGGCGTGACACCCGTTATTTCTGTCCTGACTGTCCTGACCACCCTGCCCTATGCCTAGGGGAGTGTTTCCGGAAGTACCCCACTCAGGTACACTTAGGGACCTAGTGACAGCACATCACAGGTAGTTTTTACAATCAGGCTTAAGGGTCTCTCAGGATACTAGGTTTTGAGAGACCCTAACACATAGGGGACGGTGCTGCTGTGCTACTGCAGAAGTGTGAAACGGTAGAAACCTCTCCTTTCACTTGGGATAACGTGTATAGTGTACTTCTCACCATCTCTGTGTGATTTACACTTTACACATTGTCCCATGGGAAAGGAGAGGTTTCTGCTAGGAAAATAAAGAGTGATATGGTTAAAAAAAGAAAAAAAAATTAAACAGGTAGCAAGAAAAAAAATCTTGAGTTAGTTCAGGTTTTAAAAGTTCAGTTTTTTTTCATGTTCAGGTTTTATTCATGTTTTATAAAGTTTGTAACGTTCAAGTTATGTGCCTGCTGCCTGTTTTTCTTCTTTTCCCTAACCACCCTTTATTTCCAGGTAGATCAACGGACCAACCGATGAAAACGCCGCAGCACTGATGTGAATTCTGAGAGAAGCATTGCGCTGCTGTCAGAAGACACGTGAAGTCGGTGTATGCGGCGCTGCAAGGCGAGATTTCTCCTCTGCAGGACAGGTACGTTTGCCCAGGCATATGAGCTGAGGAGAGGTGTTGGAGTTCATATGCTTTGGCAAACACTTTGTATCAAAAATCTGGCAAAGATGTCTTCCTCCACACCGATCGTTTGATCGATGTGAATGGAGAAATCACGTTTGCCAGGACATAGGAGCTGAAGTGGGTATGGATGTTTGGGCGGAGCCCCTATGTCCTGACAATCGCCAGGCCCCTCTATTTTTTTTGCATATTTTTTGGCAGAGATTTTTTCATCCACATCGATCGATGCGAATGAGGAAATCTGTGCCGTTCATTTTTTCTTTCAGCCCAGAGGCTTCCATGAATTCACTATGCCCATCAGCGAATACCTTAGGGTGTCTGCTTTCCAGAATAGGGTCACTTGTGGGGTATTTTTATTGTCCCGGCATTTTAGGGGCCCCTAAAGCGTGAGAAGGAGTTTGGAATCCAAATGCGTAAAAGTGCCCTGTGAAATCCTAAAGGTACTCATTGGTTTTAGGGCCCCTTTGCGCATCTTGGCTGCAAAAAAGTGTCACTCATGTGGTATTTCCGTACTCAGGATAAGTAGGGCAATGACGTTTGGGGTGTATTTTTATATATACACATACTTTGTGTGATAAATACCGCTGTAAATGACAACTTTTAAAAAAAATTTATACAAAGTTGTCAATTTACAGTGATATTTCTCCCACCCAGCATGGGTATATGTAAAAATACAACTCAAAACACATTGCCCTACTTCTCCTGAGTACGGCGATACCACATGTGTGCCACTTTTGCAGCCAAATACAAATGGACCTAATTCAATGAGTACCTGTAGATTTCACAGGGCATTTTACTCATTTGAATTCTCACGCATAGGGGCCCCTAAAATCAGAGCAGTAAAAATACACCACAAGTGACCTCATTTCAGAAAGTAGACACCTAAGTACTCGCTGATGGGCATAGTGAGTTCATGGACGTTTTTATTTTTTGTCACAAGTTTGCAGAATATGAAATTTAAAAAAAAAAAAAAAAACATTTCCGCTAACTTGTGACAAAAAATAAAAACTTCCATGAACTTACTATGCCCCTCAGTGAATACCTTAGGGTGTCTACTTTCCGAAATGGGGTCATTTATGGTGTGTTTCTACTGTCTGGGCATTGTAGTACATCAGGAAACAGGACAGGTGCTCAGAAAGTCAAAGTGCGGAAATGCACTTTTTTGCACCATAGTTTGTAAAAGCTTTAACTTTTACCCAAACCAATAACTATACACTTATTGCATTTTTATTTATCAAAGACATGTAGAACAATACATTTTGAGAAAAATTTGTAGAGAAATATAGTTTTATTTGACAAATTTTCAAACAGAAAGTGAAAAATGTCATTTTTTTGCAAAAATTTCGGTAATTTTTGATGAATAGCAAAAAAAGTAAAAATGTCAGCAGCAATGAAATAGCACCAAATGAAAGCTCTATTACTGAGAAGAAAAGGAGGTAAAATTCATTTGGGTGGTAAGTTGTATGGTCGAGCAATAAACGGTTAAAGTAGTGTAGTGCAGAATTGTAAAAAGTGGCCTGGTCATTAAGGGTGTTTAAGCTAGGGGGGATGAAGTGGTTAAATCTGTTGTCCCAGCAGTGGCTGGCCAAGTTTAATAGTGTACAGCAAATGATATAATTTATTATGGGGTGACATTCAATTGCCAAAATAGCAATACCCTGAATCTGGTGTTTCAGCTGTTGCAGGCCTAGTATAAATCTGTACTTAAAAGGGTATATTTTTTCTGGGGTGAAATTCAATAGCCAAAGTAGCAATACCGTAAATCAGTAGTTTTAGCCGTGGCTGGCGAAGATTAATAGTGTCCTGCAAAGGTTATATTTTGTTCTGAGTATTTGTTCTGTTTGTTTATATTTGTTCTGAGTGTTCAAAGTATTTATTATTTTCTGGGGTGAAAGTCAGTAGCAAAAATAGAAATACCGTAAATCTGGTGTTCCAGCTGTTGCAGGCCTAGTTCAAATCTGTCCTTAAAAGGGTATATTTTTTTCTGGGGTGAACTTTAATTGCCAAAATAGCAATACCCTGAATCTGGTGTTCCAGCTGTGACCGGACAATTTCCCTAGTGTCCGTCAAAGGATATATTATTTTCTGGGGTGAAAGTCAGTAGCAAAAATAGAAATACAGTAAATCTGGTGTTCCAGCTGTGGCTGGACAAGTGTAATAGTGTATGGCAAAGGATAGATTTTTTTATGGAGTGACATTTAATTGCCAAAATAGCAATACCGTAAATCTGGTGTCCCAGCATTGGCTGGCCAAGTTTAAAAATGTCCATCAAAGGATTTATTATTTTGTGTGGTGAAATTCAGTTGCAAAAATAGATATACAGTAAATCTGTTGTTCCTGCTGTTGCAGGCTTAGTTTAAATCTGTACGTTAAAGGGTAAATTTTTTTCTGGGGTGAAATGTAATTGCCAACACAGCAATACCGTAAATCTGGTGTCCCAGCAGTGGCTGACCAAGTGTAATAGTGTACGGCAAAGGATTTATTATTTTCTGGGGTTAAACTCAGTTGCCAAAATAGCCATTACATAATTCAGCGGTTTCAGCTGTGGCTGGCAATGTTTAATAGTGTACGGCAAAGGATATATTTTTTTTCTGGGGTGAAATTCAATTGCCAAAATAGCAATACCATAAATCAGTGGTTTCAGCTGTGGCTGGCCAAGTTTAATTGTGTCCGGCAAAGGATATATTCTGTTCAGAGGTGAAATTCAATTGCCAAAATAGCAATACCATAAATCAGTGGTTTCAGCTGTGGCTGGCCAAGTTTAATAGTGTCCGGCAAAGGATATATTTTGTTCTGGGGTTAAATTAAATTGCCAAAATAGCAATACTATAAATTATTGGTTTCAGCTGTGGCTGGCCAAGTTTAATAGTGTACGGCAAAGGATATATTTTTTTCTGTGGTGAAATTCAATTGCCAAAATAGCAATACCGTAAATCTGGTGTCCCAGCAGTGGCTGGCCAAGTTTAAAAGTGTCTGTTAAAGGACAGATTTTGTTCTGGGTAGATATGAGCGAACACCTGGAAGTTCGGGGTCGGGAAGTTCGGCCGAACTTCCCGAAAATGTTCGGGTTCGTGATCCGAACTCGACCCGAACTTTATCCCGAACCCCATTGAAGTCAATGGGGAACCGAACTTTTAGGCACTAAAAAGACTGTAAAATAGTCCAGGAAAGGGCTAGAAAGCTGCAAAAGGCAGCACAATGTAGGTAAATCCCCTGCAAACAAATGTGGATATGGAAATGAATTAAAATAAAATAAAATAAATATAAATTAACCAATATCAATTGGAGAGAGGTTCACAGCAAGGAATCATGCGTCATATCACCCACCACTGGAAAAGGCCACTTTCAGTTATTTCGGCCCCAGCACCCAGACAGAGGAGAGAGGTCCCACAGCAAGGAATGATGCTTCATATCACCCACCACTAGAGAAGGCCAATTTCAGTTATTTCGGCCCCAGCACCCAGACAGAGGATAGAGGTCCCACAGCAAGGAATCATGCATCATATCACCCACTACTGGAGAAGGCCACTTTCAGTTATTTCGGCCCAGCACCCAGACCGAGGATACAGGTCAGACGGCAAGGAATCATGCGTCATATCACCCCCCACTGGAGAAGGCCACTTTCAGTTATTTCGGTCCAGCACCCAGACCGAGGATACATGTCCCACTGCAAGGAATCATGCGTCATATCACCCACCACTGGAGAAGGCCACTTTCAGTTATTTCGGCCCAGCACCCAGACCGAGGATTCAGGTCCCACTGCAAGGAATCATGCGTCATATCACCCACCACTGTAGAAGGCCACTTTCAGTTATTTCGGCCCAGCACCCAGACCGAGGATACAGGTCCCACTGCAAGGAATCATGCGTCATATCACCCACCACTGGAGAAGGCCACTTTCAGTTATTTTGGCCCAGCACCCAGACCGAGGATACAGGTCCAACTGCAAGGAATCATGCGTCATATCACCCACCACTGGAGAAGACCACTTTCAGTTATTTCGGCCCCAGCACCCAGACCGATGATACAGGTCCCACTGCAAGGAATCATGCATCATATCACCCACCACTGGAGAAGGCCATTTTCAGTTATTTCGGCCCAGCACCCAGACCGAGGAGAGAGGTCCCACAGCAAGGAATCATGCGTCAAATCACCCACCACTGGAGAAGGTCACTTTCAGTTATTTCGGCCCCAGCACCCAGACAGAGGAGAGGTTCATTCAACTTTGGGTTGCACCGCAAGATCATGGTAAAGTAAAAAAAATTTGGATTCAATAAAGAAGTGCCCCGGAGTACAATAATACATGTTTGAGGGGAAGGCAGTTATAAATGACTATTCTGCACAAGGGAGACACAGGTCCTGTGCGATCCATGCCTGGTTCATTTTTATGAACGTCAGCTTGTCCACGTTGGCTGTGGACAGGCGGCTGCGTTTGTCAGTAATGACGCACCCTGCCGTGCTGAATACACGTTCAGACAAAACGCTGGCCGCCGGGAAGGCCAGCACCTCCAAGGCATAAAATGCTAACTCTGGCCACGTGGACAATTTGGAGACCCAGAAGTTGAATGGGGCCGAACCATCAGTCAGTACGTGGAGGGGTGTGCAGACGTACTGTTCAACCATGTTACTGAAATGCTGCCTCCTGCTAACACGTTCCGTATCAGGTGGTGGTGCAGTTAGCTGTGGCGTGGAGACAAAACTTTTCCACATTTCTGCCATGCTAACCCTGCCCTCAGAGGAGCTGGCCGTGACACAGCTGCGTTGGCGACCTCTTGCTCCTCCTCTGCCTTCGCCTTGGGCTTCCACTTGTTCCCCTGTGACATTTGGGAATGCTCTCAGGAGTGCGTCTACCAGCGTGGGCTTGTACTCGCGCATCTTCCTATCACGCTTCAGTGCAGGAAGTAAGGTGGGTACATTGTCTTTGTACCGGGGATCCAGCAGGGTGGCAACTCAGTAGTCCGCACACGTTAAAATGTGGGCAACTCTGCTGTCGTTGTGCAGGAACTGCAGCATGTAGTCGCTCATGTGTGCCAGGCTCCCCAGAGCTAAGGACAAGCTGTCCTCTGTGGGAGGCGTATCGTCATCGTCCTCCGTATCCCCCTAGCCACGCACCAGTGATGGGCCTGAGCTGTGTCGAGTGCCACACCGCTGGACACCTGCTTCATTCTCATCCTCCTCCACCTCCTCCTCATCCTCCTCATCCTCCAGTAGTGGGCCCTGGCTGGCCACATTTGTACCTGGTCTCTGCTGTTGCAAAAAACCTCCCTCTGAGCCACTTCTAACAGACTGGCCTGAAAGTGGTAAAAATGACCCCTCATCCTCCTCCTCCTCCTCCTCCTGGGCCACCTCCTCTTCCATCATCACCCTAAGCGTTTTCTCAAGGAGACATAGAAGTGGTATTGTAACGCTGATAACGGTGTCATCGCCACTGGCCATGTTGGTGGAGTACTCGAAACAGCGCAACAGGGCACACACGTCGCGCATGGAGGCCCAATTATTGGTGGTGAAGTGGTGCTGTTCCGCAGTGCGACTGACGCGTGCCTGCTGCAGCTGAAACTCCACTATGGCCTGTTGCTGCTCACACAGTCTCTCCAGCATGTGCAAGGTGGAGTTTCACCTGGTGGGAACGTCGCATATGATGCGGTGAGCGGGAAGGCCGAAGTTACGCTGTAGCGCAGACAGGCGAGCAGCGGAAGGATGTCAACGCCAGAAGCGCCCACAGGCCCGCTCTTTATGCAGCAGCTCTGACATGTCAGGGTAGTTGTGAATGAACCCTCTGCACCACCAAATTCAGAACATGCGCCAGGCTATGGGATGTGCGTCAAACCGGCTAGTCACAGAGCTGCGACGAGATTTCGCCCATTATCGCACACCACCAGGCCGGGATTGAGGTCCACCGGCAGAAACCACTTGTCGGTCTGTTGTTCAATACCCCGCCACAACTCCTGCATGGTGTGGGGCCTGCCCCCCCCTACATATGAGTTTCAGAATGGCCTGCTGACGTTTACCCCGGCTGTGCTGAAGTTGGTGGTGAAGGTGTATGGCTGACTGGATGAGCTGGTGGAAGCAGAGGAGGAAGAAGCCGAGTAGGAGGCGGCATCTACAGGAGGCAAAGAATGATGCCCTGCGATCCTTGGTGGCGGAAGGACGTGCGCCAAGGAACTCTCCGCCTGCGGCCCAGCCGCCACTACATTTACCCAGTGGGCAGTTAGGGAGATATAGCGTCCCTGGCCGTGCTTACTGGTCCACGTATCTGTGGTTAGGGTGGCCTTGCCACAGATGGCTTTGCGCAGTGCACACTTGATTTTATCAGATACTTGGTTGTGCAGGGAAGGCATGGCTGTCTTGGAGAAGTAGTGGCGGCTGGGAACAACATACTGTGGGACAGCCATGGACATCAGCTGTTTGAAGCTGTCTGTGTCCACCAGCCTGAATGACAGCATTTCAAAGGCCAGTAGTTTAGAAATGCTGGCATTCAGGCCCAAGGCTCGAGGGTGGCTAGGTGGGAATTTACGCTTTCTCTCCAAGGTTTGTGAGATGGAGAGCTGAACGCTGCCGTGTGACATGGTGGAGATGCTTGGTGACGCAGGTGGTGTTGTCGGTGGCACATCCTCTGTTTGGTGGGCGGCAGGTGCCAACGTTCCGCCCGAGGTGGAGGAAGAGGCGGAAGCAGCAGCAGAAGAGGGAGCAGGGGGAGCCTGAGTTAGTTCCTTGTTTTTAAGGTGTTTACTCCACTGCAGTTCATGCTTTGCATGTAGATGCATGGTCATGCAGGTTGTGCTAAGGTTCAGAACGTTAATGCCTCGCTTCAGGATCTGATGGCACAGCGTGCAAACCACTCAGGTCTTATTGTCAGCACATTGTTTAAAGAAATGCCATGCCAGGGAACCCCTAGAAGCTGCCTTTGGGGTGCTCGGTCCCTGGTGGCGGTGGCCAGTAGAAGGTGAACTCTCTTGCTGGCGGCTGGTCTGCTTTTGCCCCCTGCTCCCTCTTTTGCTACGCTGTTGGCTCGGTCTCACCACTGCCTCTTCCTCTGAACTATGAAAGTCTGTGGCACGACCTTCATTCCATGTGGGGTCTAGGACCTCATCGTCCCCTGCATCATCTTCCACACAGTCTTCCTCCCTGACCTCCTGTTCGGTCTGCACACTGCAGAAAGACGCAGCAGTTGGCACCTGTGTTTTGTCATTATAAGAGACGTGCGGACTTCAATGAGGTGGTATTCCCATGTCCTCATCATCAGGACACATCAGTGGTTGTGCATCAGTGCATTCTATGTCTTCCACCACTGGGGAAGGGCTAGGTGGATGCCCTTGGGAAACCCTGCCAGCAGACTCTTCAAACAGCAATAGAGACTGCTGCATAACTTGAGGCTCAGACAGTTTCCCTGATATGCATGGGGGTGATGTGACAGACTAATAGGCTTGGTTTTCAGGTGCCACCTGTGCGTTTTCTGCAGAAGACTGGTTGGGAGATAATGTTGTGAACGTGCTGGATCCACTGTCGGCCACCCAATTGACTAGCGCCTGTACCTGCTCAGGCCTTACCATCCTTAGAACGGCATTGGGCCCCACCAAATATCGCTGTAAATTCTGGCGGGTACTGGAACCTGAGGTAGTTGGTTCACTAGGACATGTGGCTATGGCAGAATGGCCACGTCCTCTCCCAGCAACAGAGAGTACACTAACACCACCACGACCGTGTCCACGTCCCTTTCTAGATGTTTTCATCATTGTTACCGTTCACCAAGCACCACAATAAGAAAAAAAGATATTTGGCCCAATGTATTGATTTCAAATTGAGGTCTATTTTTACAGTCACCTAACACGATCTGCATATTTATTTATGTAGCGCATTACACTAATCCAGGCACAGCAGTAACAAATGATTTAGGGGAATATCTCTTTTAGGGCTAGTATTTAGTCCCTGGATTAAAGGTATCCTTTTATGGACAGATTTACAATTGTACTGCAACAGCTCGAATACCAGATTCAGGGTATTGCTATTTTGGCAATTGAATTTCACCCCAGAACAAAATATATCCTTTGCAGGACACTATGAAACTTGGCCAGCCACAGCTGAAACCACTGATTTATGGTATTGCTATTTTGGCAATTTAATTTCACCTCAGAACAAAATATATAATTTGCAGGACACTATGAAACTTGGCCAGCCAGAGCTGAAACCACTGATTTATGGTATTGCTGTTTTGGCAATTGAATTTCACCCCAGAACAAAATATATAATTTGCAGGACACTATGAAACTTGGCCAGCCACAGCTGAAACCACTTATTTACGGCATTGCTATTTTGGCAATTGAATTTCACCCCAGAACAAAATATACCCTGTTACGGACAGATTTAAACTAGGCCTGCAGCAGCTGGACCACCAGATTTAGGGTATTGCTATTTTGGCAATTGAATTTCACCCCAGAACAAAATATACCCTTTTACGGACAGATTAACACTTGGCCTGCAACAGCTGATACACCTTATTCAGGGTATTGCTATTTTGGCAATTGGATTTTAACACAGAACAAAATATATGTTTTGGCGGACACTATTATGCTTTGCCAGCCACAGCTGAAACCACTGATTTTTGGTATTGCTATTTTGGCATTTGAACTTCACCCCAGAACAAAATATACCCTATTACGGAAGGATTTAAACTAGGCCTGCAACAGCTGGAACACCAGATTCAGGGTATTGCTATTTTGGCAATTGAATATCACCCCAGAACAAAATATATAATTTGCAGGACACTATGAAACTTGGCCAGCCACAGCTGAAACCACTGATTTATGGTATTGCTGTTTTGGCAAATGAATTTCACCCCAGAACAAAATATATGATTTCAAGGACACTATGAAACTTGGCCAGCCACAACTAAAACCACTGATTTATGGTATTGCTATTTTGGCAATTTAATTTCACCCCTTAACAAAATATATGTTTTTGCGGACACTATGAAACTTGGCCAGCCACAACTAAAACCACTGATTTAGGGTATTGCTATTTTGGCAATTGAATTTCACCCCAGAACAAAATATACCCTTCTACGGACAGATTAACATTTGGCCTGCAACAGCTGGGACACCAGATTCCGGGTATTCCTATTCTGGCAATTGAATTTCACCCCACAACAAAATATATGTTTTTGCGGACACTATGAAACTTCGCCAGCCACAGCTGAAACCACTGATTTATGGTATTGCTATTTTGGCAATTGAATTTCACACCAGAAAAAAATATATAATTTGCAGGACACTATGAAACTTGGCCAGCCACAGCTGAAACCACTGATTTATGGTATTGCTATTTTGGCAATTAAATTTCACCCCAGAACAAAATATACCCTGTTAAGGACAGATTTAAACTAGGCCTGCAGCAGCTGGACCACCAGATTCAGGGTATTGCTATTTTGGCAATTTAATTTCAACCCAGAACAAAATATACCCTTTTACGGACAGATTAACACTTGGCCTGCAACAGCTGGGAAACCTTATTCAGGGTATTGCTATTTTGGTAATTGAATTTCACCCCAGAACAAAATATATGTTTCGGCGGACACTATTATACTTTGCCAGCCAGAGCTGAAACCACCGATTTATGGTATTTCTTTTTTTGTAATTGAATTTCACCCCAGAACAAAATATACCCTTTTACGGACAGATTAACACTTGGCCTGCAACAGCTGGGACACCAGATTTAGGGTATTGCTATTTTGGCAATTTAATTTCAACCCAGAACAAAATATATGTTTTGGCGGACACTATTATATTTTGCCAGCCACAGCTGAAACCACTGATTTATGGCATTGCTATTTTGCCATTTGAATTTCACACCTGAACAAAATATACCCTGTTACGGACAGATTTAAACTAGGCCTACAACAGCTGGAACAACAGATTCAGGGTATTGCTATTTTTGCAATTTAATTTCACCCCAGAACAAATTATATGTTTTTGCAGACACTATGAAACTTGACTAGCCAAAGCTGAAACCACTGATTCATGGTATTGCTATTTTGGCAATTTACTTTCACCCCAGAACAAAATATATGTTTTTGCGGACACTATTAAACTTGGCCAGCCAGAGCTGAAACCACTGATTTATGGTATTGCTGTTTTGGCAATTGAATTTTACCTCAGAACAAAATATATAATTTGCAGGACACTATGAAACTTTGTCAGCCACAGCTGAAACCACTGATTTATTTTGGCAATTGAATTTCACCCCAGAACAAAATATACCCTGTTACAGAAAGATTTAAACTAGGCCTGCAGCAGCTGGACCACCAGATTCAGGGTATTGCTATTTTAGCAATTGAATTTCACCCCAGAACAAAATATACCCTTTTATGGACAGATTAACACTTGGCCTGCAACAGCTGATACACCTTATTCAGGGTATTGCTATTTTGGCAACTGAATTTCACCCCAGAACAAAATATATGTTTTGGCGGACACTATTATACTTTGCCAGCCAGAGCTGAAACCACCGATTTATGGTATTGCTATTTTAGCAATTGAATTTCACCCCAGAACAAAATATACCCTTTTACAGACAGATTAACACTTGGCCTGCAACAGCTGGGACACCAGATTCAGGGTACTGCTATTTTGGCAATTTATTTTCACCCCAGAACAAAATATATGTTTTGGCGGACACTATTATACTTTGCCAGCCACAGCTGAAACCACTGATTTATGGTATTGCTATTTTGGCATTTGAACTTCACCCCAGAACAAAATATACCCTGTTACGGACAGATTTAAACTAGGCCTGCAACAGCTGGAACACCAGATTCAGGGTATTGCTATTTTGGCAATTGAATTTCACCCCAGAACAAAATATATAATTTGTAGGACACTATGAAACTTGGCCAGCCACAGCTGAAACCACTGATTTATGGTATTGCTGTTTTGGCAATTGAATTTCACCCCAGAACAAAATATATAATTTGCAGGACACTATAAAACTTGGCCAGCCACAGCTGAAACCACTGATTTATGGTATTGCTATTTTGTCAATTTAATTTCACCCCTCAACAAAATATATGTTTTTGCTGACACTATGAAACTTGGCCAGCCACAGCTGAAACCACTGATTTATGGTATTACTATTTTGGCAATTGAATTTCACCCCAGAACAAAATATATGTTTTGGCAGACACTATTATACTTTGCCATCCACAGCAGTGACACCAGATTTATGTTATTGCTATTTTGGCAATTGAATTTCACCCCAGAACAAAATATATGTTTTTGCGGACACTATGAAACTTGGCCAGCCACAGCTGAAACCACTGATTTATGGTATTGCTATTTTGGCAAATGAATTTCACCCCAGAACAAAATATATGTTTTGGCAGACACTATTATACTTTGCCATCCACAGCTGTGACACCAGATTTATGGTATTGCTATTTTGGCAATTGAATTTCACCCCAGAACAAAATATATAATTTGCAGGACACTATGAAACTTGGCCAGCCACAGCTGAAACCACTGATTTATGGTATTGTTATTTTGGCAATTGAATTTCACCACAGAAAATAATCTATCCTTTGCCAGACAGCAGAGAGTATTATACTTGGCTAGCCAAAGCTGGAACACCAGATTTTGGGGATTGGTATTTGGTCAATTGTATTTAACCCCTTAATAAAATATAGAAATTGCTATCCTGAGTTTCTAGGGGTGACATTTAGCATAGCCAAGCTCCTGATGTAGGATATAGCAAAAATAAAAACTAGTATTGATGGATTGATGGACTTGGTGGCAGCTTGTTCTGGTGCACCACAAGTCACAAAATGGCCACCGATCACGCCAGAAAATAAGTGACAGAAAAACGCTCTGTGCAGCCTAAAAACCAGTGAGTAAGTAACTAGCATAAGTTCAATCATTCACAGCTCTAGATCTATCAGTTCATTAGGTGCTGTTGCTGGCTTTTCCCTGCCTAATCTCGCCCTAACAGAAGCTGCGTCCTCTCCCTACACTAATCAGAGCAGTGTGACGTGCGGCGCTACGTGACTCCAGCTTAAATAGAGGCTGGGTCACATGCTGCACTTGGCCAATCACAGCCATGCCATTAGTAGGCATGGCTGTGATGGGCTGTTAGGGCAAGAAGTAAAACGCTAGCTGATTGGCTGCTGTGCAGCCCTTCAGAAAGCAGGAAGTAATCGCCGAACAACAAAACGTACCAGAACTTTTTTGAAAATGTTCGCGTTCGGGTCCGTGTCCCGAACACCCCAAAATTCGGTACGAACCTGAACTATGCTCGAACTGTTCGTTCAACACTAGTTCTGGGGTGAAATTCAATTGCCAAAATAGCAATATGTAAATCTGGTGTCCCAGCTCTGGCCTGCCAAGTTCAATAGTGTCCGGCAAAGGATTTATTATTTTTTTGTGTGAAATTCAGTTGCCAATATAGAAATTCCGTAAATCTGGTGTTCCAGCTGTGAATGGACAATTTTCTTATTTTACGGCAAAGGATATATTTTGTTCTGTGGTGAAATTCAATTGCTAAAATAGCAATACCGTACATCTGGTGTCCCAGCAGTGGCTGGCCAAGTTTAATAGTGAATGGCAAAGGATTTATTATTTTCTGGGATGAAATTCAGTTCCCAAAATAGAAATACAGTAAATCTGGTGTTCCAGCTGTGACTGGACAAGTTTCTTAGTGTCTGGCAAAGGATATATTTTTTTCTGGGGTGAAATTCAATAGCCAAAATAGCAATAACGTAGATCTGGAATTCCAGCTGTTACTGGACAAGTTTCATAGTGTCCGTAATAGGGTATATTACTTTCTGCTGTGAAATTCAGTTGCAAAAATAGAAACATCCTAAATCTGGTGCTCCAGCTGTGACTGGACAAATTTAATAGTGTCCGGCAAAGGATTTATTATTTTCTGGGGCGAAATTCAGTTGCCAAAATAGAAATACAGTAAATCTGGTGTTCCAGCAGTGACTGGACAAGATTCATAGTGTCCGTCATAGGATATATTACTTTCTGCGGTGAAATTCAGTTGCAATTATAGAAACACCGTAAATCTGGTGTTCCAGCTGTGACTGGACAAGTTTATTATTGTCTGGCAAAGGATTTATTATTTTCTGGGGTGAAATTCAATTGCCAAAATAGCAATACCGTAAATCTGGTGTCCCAGCAGTGGCTGGCCAAGTTTAATATTGTCTGTCAAAGGATAGATTTTGTTCTGGGGTGAAATTCAATTGCCAAAATAGCAATACGTAAATCTGGTGTCCCAGCAGTGGCTGGCCAAGTTTAATAGTGTTCGGCAAAGGATTTATTATTTTCTTGTGTGAAATTCAGTTGCCAAAATAGAAATACAGTAAATCTGGTGTTCCAGCTGTGACTGGACAAGTTTCTTATTTTCCGGCAAAGGATTTATTATTTTCTTGGGTGAAATTCAATGGCCAAAATAGCAATACCGTAAATCTGGTGTCCCAGCAGTGGCTGGCCAAGTTTCATAGTGTCCGTTATAGGATCTATTATTTTCTGCGGTGAAATTCAGTTTCGAAAATAGAAATACCGTAAATCTGGTGTTCCAGCTTTGACTGGACAAGATCAATAGTGTCCAGCAAAGGATATATTTTTTGTTGGGGTGAAATTCAATTGCCTAAATAGCAATACCATAAATCTGTTGTCCCAGCAGTGGCTGGCCGAGTTTATTGGTGTCCTGCAAAGGATATATTTTTTTCTGGGGTGAAATTCAATTGAAAAAATAGCACTACCGGAAATCTGGTGATCCTGCTGTGACTGGACAAGTTTCAGAGTGCCCGTTATAAGATATATTATTTTCTGCGGTGAAATTCAGTTGCAAAAATATAAATACCGTAAATCTGGTGTTTCAGCTGTGACTGGACAAATTTAATAGTGTCCTGCAAAGGATTTATTATTTCTGGGGTGAAATTCAGTTGCCAAAATAGAAATACAGTATATCTAGTGTTCCAGCTGTGACAGGACAAGTTTAATAGTGTCCGGCAAAGGATATATTTTTTTTCTGGGGTGAAATTCAATTGCCAAAGTAGCAATACTGTAAATCTGGTGTACCAGCAGTGGCTGGCTAAGTTTAATAGTGTCCGTCAAAGGATAGATTTTGTTCTGGGGTTAAATTCAATTGCCAATATAGCAATATACTGAATCTGGTGTTCCAGCTGTTTCAGGCCAATGTTAATCTTTCTGTAAAAGGTTATGTTACACTCAGCGTGCATCTCCAAGTATATTTCTTTCCATAAAAGGGTATATAACAAAAAGTATTACATTACAATTGCTGAAAGCATAATCCTTTAAATCTGCACGCACTATTGTGCTGAGAGGGTCATCCTCAATAACTTCACACGCTACCGTGCATCTCCAAGTGTATTTTTGTCCGTTAAAGGGTATATTACACAAAGTGTTAAAATACAATTGCTTAAGTCATAATCCTACATATTTTTTCACACGCTACTATGCATCTCCAAGTGTAAATCTGTCCATAAAAGGATACCTTTCATCCAGGGCCTAAATGCTAGGCCTACAATTGATATTCCCCTAAATCAGTGGTTACTGCTGTGCCTGGATTAGTGTAATACGGTACATAAATAAATAGGCAGGTAGTGTTGGGTGCCTGTAAAAAAAAGGCCTGAATTTGAAATCAATACATTGGGCCAAATATTGGGCCATATATGTGGTGCTTGGTGAACGGTAACAATGAGGAAAACATCTAGTAAGGGACGCGGACGCAGTCATGGTGGTGTCAGTGGACCCTCTGGTGCTGGGAGAGGATGTGGCCATTCTGCCACAGCCACACGTCCTAGTGAACCAACTACCTCAGGTTCCAGTACCCGCCAGAATTTACAGCAATATTTTGTGGGGCCCAATGCCGTTCTAAGGATGGTAAGGCCTGAGCAAGTACAGGTGCTAGTCAATTGGGTGGCCGACAGTGGATCCAGCACGTACACAACATTATCTCCCACCCAGTCTTCTGCAGAAAGCGCACAGGTGGCGCCTGAAAACCAAGCCCATCAGTCTGTCACATCACCCCCATGCATATCAGAGAAACTGTCTGAGCCTCAAGTTATGCTGTTTGAAGAGTCTGCTGGCAGGGTTTCCCAAGGGAATCCACCTAGCCCTTCCCTAGTGCTTGAAGACATAGAATGCACTGATGCACAACCACTTATGTTTCCTGATGATGAGGACATGGGAATACAACCTCATGGGAGTCCGCACGTCTCTGATGATGATGAAACACAGGTGCCAACTGCTGTGCCTTTTTGCAGTGTGCAGACCGAACAGAAGGTCAGGGAGGAAAACTTTGTGAAAGACGATGCAGGGGACGATGAGGTCCTAGACCCCACATGGAATGAAGGTCGTGCCACTGACTTTCATAGTTCAGAGGAAAAGGCAGTGGTGAGACCAAGCCAACAGCGTAGCAAAAGAGGGAGCAGGGGGCAAAAGCAGAACAGCCACCGCCAAGACAGATCGCCTGCTACTGGCCACCGCCACTGCCACCAGGGAATGAGCACCCCAAAGGCAGTTTCAAGGATTTCCCTGGCATGGCTGACGACAAGACCCGAGTGGTTTGCACGCTGTGCCATCAGAGACTAAAGCGAGGCATTAATGTTATGAACCTTAGCACATCCTGCATGACCAGGCATCTACATGCAAATCATGAACTGCAGTGGAGTAAACAACTTAAAAAAAAAGGAACTCACTCAGTCTCCCCCTGCTCCCTGTTCTGCTGCTGCCTCGGCCTCTTCCTCCGCCTTGGGCGGAATATTGCCACCTGCCGCCCACTAAACAGAGGATGTGCCACCAACACCACCACCTCCGTCACCAAGCATCTCCACCATGTCATATGGCAGCGTTCAGCTCTCCGTCTCACAAACCTTGGAGAGAAAGCGTAAATTCCCACCTACCCACCCTCGAGCCCTGGGCCTGAATGCCAGCATACTGGCCTTTGAAATGCTGTCATTCAGGCTGGTGGACACAGACAGCTTCAAACAGCTGATGGCGATGGCAGTCCCACAGTATGTTGTTCCCAGCCGCCACTACTTCTCCAAGAGAGCCGTGCCTTCCCTGCACAACCAAGTATCCGATAAAATCAAGTGTGCACTTTGCAACGTCATCTGTGGCAAGGTCCACCTAACCACAGATACGTGGACCAGTAAGCATGGCCAGGGACGCTATATCTCCCTAACTGCACACTGGGTAAATGTAGTGGTGGCTGGGCCCCAGGCGGAGAGTTCTTTGGCGCACGTCCTTCCGCCACCAAGGATCACAGGGCATCATTCTTTGCCTCCTGTAGCCTCCTCCTCCTACTCGGCTTCCTCCTCCTCTGCTTCCACCTGCTCATCCAGTCAGCCACACACCTTCACCACCAAGTTCAGCACAGCCTGGGGTAAACTTCAGCAGGCAGTTCTGAAACTCATATGGTGGGGGGACAGGCCCCTCACCATGCAGGAGTTGTGGCGGGGTATTGAACAACAGACCGACGTGTGGTTTCTGCCGGTGGGCCTCAAGCCCTGCCTGCTGGTGTGCGATAATGGGCGAAATCTCGTCGCAGCTCTGGGACTAGCCGGTTTGACGCACATCCCTAGCCTGGCGCATGTGCTGAATTTGGTGGTGCAGAAGTTCATTCACAACTATCCTGACATGTCAGAGCTGCTGCATAAGGTGCGGGCCGACTGTGCGCGCTTCCAGCGTTCACATCCTGCCACTGCTCGCCTGTCTGCGCTACAGCGTAACTTCGGCCTTCCCGCTCACTGCATCATATGCGACGTTCCCACCAGGTGGAACTCCACCTTGCACATGCTAGAGAGACAGTGCGAGCAGCAGCAAGCCATAGTGGAGTTTCAGCTGCAGCACGCACGCATTAGTCGCACTGCGGAACAGCACCACTTCACCAGCAATGACTGGGCCTCCATGCGAGACCTGTGTGCCCTGTTGCGCCGTTTCGAGTACTCTACCAACATGGCCAGTGACGATGACGCCGTTATCAACGTTACAGTACCACTTCTATGTCTCCTTGAGAAAACACTTAGGGTGATGATGGAAGAGGAGGTGGCCCAGGAGGAGGATGAGGGGTCATTTTTAGCACTTTCAGGCCAGTCTGTTAGAAGTGGCTCAGAGGGAGGTTTTTTGCAACAGCAGAGGCCAGGTACAAATGTGGCCAGCCAGGGCCCACTACTGGAGGACGAGGAGGATGAGGAGGAGGTGGAGGAGGATGAGGATGAAGCAGGTTCACAGCGCGATGGCACCCAACACAGCTCGGGCCCATCACTGGTGCGTGGCTGGGGGGATACGGAGGATGATGACGATACGCCTCCTACAGAGGACAGCTTGTCCTTACCTCTGGGCAGCCTGGTACACATGAGCGACTACATGCTGCAGTGCCTGCGCAACGACAGCAGAGTTGCCCACATTTTAGTGTGTGCGGAATACTGGGTTGCCACCCTGCTGGATCCCCGGTACAAAGACAATGTGCCCACCTTACTTCCTGCACTAGAGCGTGATAGGAAGATGGGCAAGTACAAGCGCATGCTGGTAGACGCGTGCCTGAGAGCATTCCCAAATGTCATAGGGGAACAAGTGGAAGCCCAAGGCGAGGGCAGAGGAGGAGCAAGAGGTCGCCAACGCAGCTGTGTCACGGCCAGCTCCTCTGAGGGCAGGGTTAGCATGGCAGAAATGTGGAAAAGTTTTGTCTCCATGCCACAGCTAACTGCACCACCACCTGATACGGAACGTGTTAGCAGGAGGCAGCATTTCACTAACATGGTTGAATGGTACGTCTGCACACCCCTCCACGTACTGACTGATGGTTTGGCCCCATTCAACTTCTGGGTCTCCAAATTGTCCATGTGGCCAGAGTTAGCCTTTTATGCCTTG
>JAKVIS010000551.1:0-63865 GCA_033119425.1 Bufotes viridis | reverse complement strand
ACAGCAAGGGTCTATTGTGATGTCATCATCCATGTATGCTGAAGGGTTCTATTGTGACACGCTCAGTGTTCCGTCTATTGAAATTTTTATGGAGGCTGCCATATTGATTTTCTGGAGGCAGCCATTTTGATTTGCAGTTAAACACAGTTGTCATTTCAATGAATAAGAAATGTTGGCAAGGGTTTGTATTGCAACCACAGAAGTCAGCAAGGAGAAAACCTAGTTTATGAGCACTTTTCACTATAGCTGCATTAAAATACTGGGTTGGAATCTGCTTTTCGATTCCTGCAGCCTGTAGCTCAGTTACAGAGGTGCTAAGGTAATTTAGTGCTAGCACAGAACTTTGATTGGACAGGCTGGTGCATCCTCATTCTGCCAACTCCAAAAATGCATAAAAGGTATGGTATCTCATGAGAGGTGGTGAGTTGCAGAAGCTAAGCTCAACTGCACCTGCATTTCAGCGGCCAAAAAGCAAGAAACAGAAAATCTCTTAGCTTTCTCGGTGGCCGCTTTATATTCCTGTGTTGAGAAAGCGAGTAAAGAGGGTTAATCTAAGAGTTCAGTTTTCCATACCATCAGGAACAGTTAAGAAGGCTTTTGTGTTCTGGGCTTGCTAATAGATGCTGGACAGTATTCCAATCTGCACAGAAGCGCCACTTGTTCCCTCAAACAAATCTTTCATAAGCTGAGACCTTCATTTGACACACACAAAAACGTGCCCTTACCTGTTGATAAGTGCCCTTACCTGTTGAGGTGCATGGATCCACACCTGACTGAAGAATGAAGCATCATGGCTGCTGCCAGGGAGGAAAACAGCAAGGGTCCATTGTGATGTCATCATCCATGTATGCTGAAGGGTTCCATTGTGACACGCTCAGTGTTCCGTCTATTGAAATTTTTATGGAGGCTGCCATATTGATTTTCTGGAGGCAGCCATTTTGATTTGCAGTTAAACACAGTTGTCATTTCAATGAATAAGAAATGTTGGCAAGGGATTGGATTGCAACCACAGAAGCCAGCAAGGAGAAAACCTAGTTTATGAGCACTTTTCACTATAGCTGCATTAAAATACTGGGTTGGAATCTGCTTTTCGATTCCTGCAGCATGTAGCTCAGTTACAGAGGTGCTAAGTTAATTTAGTGCTAGCACAGAACTTTGATTGGACAGGCTGGTGCATCCTCATTGTGCCAACTCCAAAAATGCAGAAAAGGTATAGTATCTCATGAGAGGTGGTGAGTTGCAGAAGCTAAGCTGAACTGCACCTGTATTTCAGCGGCCAAAAAGCAAGAAACAGAAAAGGCTTAGCTTTTTCAGTGGCCGCTTTATATTCCTGTGTTGAGAAAGCGAGTAACGAGGGTTAATCTAAGAGTTCAGTTTTCCATACCATCAGGAACAGTTAAGAAGGCTTTTGTGTTCTGGGCTTGCTAATAGACGCTGGACAGTATTCCAATCTGCACAGAAGCGCCACTTGTTCCCTCAAACAAATCTTTCATAAGCTGAGACCTTCATTTGACACACACAAAAACGTGCCCTTACCTGTTGATTGATGCCCTTACCTGTTGAGGTGCATGGATCCACACCTGACTGAAGAATGAAACATCATGGCTGCTGCCAGGGAGGAAAACAGCAAGGGTCTATTGTGATGTCATCATCCATGTATGCTGAAGGGTTCCATTGTGACACGCTAAGTGTTCCGTCTATTGAAATTTTTAAGGAGGCTGCCATATTGATTTTCTGGAGGCAGCCATTTTGATTTGCAGTTAAACACAGTTGTCATTTCAATGAATAAGAAATGTTGGCAAGGGATTGGATTGCAACCACAGAAGTCAGCAAGGAGAAAACCTAGTTTATGAGCACTTTTCACTATAGCTGCATTAAAATACTGGGTTGGAATCTGCTTTTGGATTCCTGCAGCATGTAGCTCAGTTACAGAGGTGCTAAGGTAATTTAGTGCTAGCACAGAACTTTGATTGGACAGGCTGGTGCATCCTCATTGTGCCAACTCCAAAAATGCATAAAAGGTATAGTATCTCATGAGAGGTGGTGAGTTGCAGAAGCTAAGCTGAACTGCACCTGCATTTCAGCGGCCAAAAAGCAAGAAACAGAAAAGGCTTAGCTTTGTTGGTGGCCGCTTTATATTCCTGTGTTGAGAAAGCGAGTAACGAGGGTTACTCTAAGAGTTCATTTTTCCATACCATCAGGAACAGTTAAGAAGGCTTTTGTGTTCTGGGCTTGCTAATAGACGCTGGACAGTATTCCAATCTGCACAGAAGCGCCACTAGTTCCCTCAAACAAATCTTTCATAATCTGACACCTTCGTTTGACGCACACAAAACGTGCCCTTACCTGTTGATTGGTGCCCTTACCTGTTGAGGTGTATGGATCCACACCTGACTGAAGAATGAAGCATCATGGCTGCTGCCAGGGAGGAAAACAGCAAGGGTCCATTGTGATGTCATCATCCATGTATGCTGAAGGGTTCCATTGTGACACGCTCAGTGTTCCGTCTATTGAAATTTTTATGGAGGCTGCCATATTGATTATCTGGAGGCAGCCATTTTGATTTGCAGTTAAACACAGTTGTCATTTCAATGAATAAGAAATGTTGGCAAGGGTTTGGATTGCAACCACAGAAGTCAGCAAGGAGAAAACCTAGTTTATGAGCACTTTTCACTATAGCTGCATTAAAATACTGGGTTGGAATCTGCTTTTGGATTCCTGCAGCATGTAGCTCAGTTACAGAGGCGCTAAGGTAATTTAGTGCTAGCACAGAACTTTGATTGGACAGGCTGGTGCATCCTCATTGTGCCAACTCCAAAAATGCAGAAAAGGTATAGTATCTCATGAGAGGTGGTGAGTTGCAGAAGCTAAGCTTAACTGCAACTGTATTTCAGCGGCCAAAAAGCAAGAAACAGAAAAGGCTTAGCTTTGTCAGTGGCTGCTTTATATTCCTGTGTTGAGAAAGCGAGTAACGAGGGTTAATCTAAGAGTTCAGTTTCCCATACCATCAGGAACAGTTAAGAAGGCTTTTGTGTTCTGGGCTTGCTAATAGACGCTGGACAGTATTCCAATCTGCACAGATGCGCCACTTGTTCCCTCAAACAAATCTTTCATAATCTGACACCTTCGTTTGACGCACACAAAAACGTGCCCTTACCTGTTGATTGGTGCCCTTACCTGTTGAGGTGCATGGATCCACACCTGACTGAAGAATGAAGCATCATGGCTGCTGCCAGGGAGGAAAACAGCAAGGGTCCATTGTGATGTCATCATTCATGTATGCTGAAGGGTTCCATTGTGACACGCTCAGTGTTCCGTCTATTGAAATTTTTATGGAGGCTGCCATATTGATTTTCTGGAGGCAGCCATTTTGATTTGCAGTTAAACACAGTTGTCATTTCAATGAATAAGAAATGTTGGCAAGGGTTTGGATTGCAACCACAGAAGTCAGCAAGGAGAAAACCTAGTTTATGAGCACTTTTCACTATAGCTGCATTAAAATACTGGGTTGGAATCTGCTTTTGGATTCCTGCAGCATGTAGCTCAGTTACAGAGGTGCTAAGGTAATTTAGTGCTAGCACAGAACTTTGATTGGACAGGCTGGTGCATCCTCTTTCTGCCTACTCCAAAAATGCATAAAAGGTATGGTATCTCATGAGAGGTGGTGAGTTGCAGAAGCTAAGCTGAACTGCACCTGCATCTCAGCGGCCAAAAAGCAAGAAACAGAAAAGGCTTAGCTTTGTCGGTGGCCGCTTTATATTCCTGTGTTGAGAAAGCGAGTAACGAGGGTTAATCTAAGAGTTCAGTTTTCCATACCAACAGGAACAGTTAAGAAGGCTTTTGTGTTCTGGGCTTGCTAATAGACGCTGGACAGTATTCCAATCTGCACAGAAGCGCCACTAGTTCCCTCAAACAAATCTTTCATAATCTGACACCTTCGTTTGACGCACACAAAAACGTGCCCTTACCTGTTGATTGGCGCCCTTACCTGTTGAGGTGCATGGATCCACACCTGACTGAAGAATGAAGCATCATGGCTGCTGCCAGGGAGGAAAACAGCAAGGGTCCATTGTGATGTCATCATCCATGTATGCTGAAGGGTTCCATTGTGACACGCTCAGTGTTCCGTCTATTGAAATTTTTATGGAGGCTGCCATATTGATTTTCTGGAGGCAGCCATTTTGATTTGCAGTTAAACACAGTTGTCATTTCAATGAATAAGAAATGTTGGCAAGGGATTGGATTGCAACCACAGAAGCCAGCAAGGAGAAAACCTAGTTTATGAGCACTTTTCACTATAGCTGCATTAAAATACTGGGTTGGAATCTGCTTTTCGATTCCTGCAGCATGTAGCTCAGCTACAGAGGTGCTAAGTTAATTTAGTGCTAGCACAGAACTTTAATTGGACAGGCTGGTGCATCCTCATTGTGCCAACTCCAAAAATGCAGAAAAGGTATAGTATCTCATGAGAGGTGGTGAGTTGCAGAAGCTAAGCTTAACTGCAACTGTATTTCAGCGGCCAAAAAGCAAGAAACAGAAAAGGCTTAGCTTTGTCAGTGGCTGCTTTATATTCCTGTGTTGAGAAAGCGAGTAACGAGGGTTAATCTAAGAGTTCAGTTTCCCATACCATCAGGAACAGTTAAGAAGGCTTTTGTGTTCTGGGCTTGCTAATAGACGCTGGACAGTATTCCAATCTGCACAGATGCGCCACTTGTTCCCTCAAACAAATCTTTCATAATCTGACACCTTCGTTTAACGCACACAAAAACGTGCCCTTACCTGTTGATTGGTGCCCTTACCTGTTGAGGTGCATGGATCCACACCTGACTGAAGAATGAAGCATCATGGCTGCTGCCAGGGAGGAAAACAGCAAGGGTCCATTGTGATGTCATCATTCATGTATGCTGAAGGGTTCCATTGTGACACGCTCAGTGTTCCGTCTATTGAAATTTTTATGGAGGCTGCCATATTGATTTTCTGGAGGCAGCCATTTTGATTTGCAGTTAAACACAGTTGTCATTTCAATGAATAAGAAATGTTGGCAAGGGTTTGGATTGCAACCACAGAAGTCAGCAAGGAGAAAACCTAGTTTATGAGCACTTTTCACTATAGCTGCATTAAAATACTGGGTTGGAATCTGCTTTTGGATTCCTGCAGCATGTAGCTCAGTTACAGAGGTGCTAATGTAATTTAGTGCTAGCACAGAACTTTGATTGGACAGGCTGGTGCATCCTCTTTCTGCCAACTCCAAAAATGCATAAAAGGTATGGTATCTCATGAGAGGTGGTGAGTTGCAGAAGCTAAGCTGAACTGCACCTGCATCTCAGCGGCCAAAAAGCAAGAAACAGAAAAGGCTTAGCTTTGTCGGTGGCCGCTTTATATTCCTGTGTTGAGAAAGCGAGTAACGAGGGTTAATCTAAGAGTTCAGTTTTCCATACCATCAGGAACAGTTAAGAAGGCTTTTGTGTTCTGGGCTTGCTAATAGACGCTGGACAGTTTTCCAATCTGCACAGAAGCGCCACTAGTTCCCTCAAACAAATCTTTCATAATCTGACACCTTCGTTTGACGCACACAAAAACGTGCCCTTACCTGTTGATTGGCGCCCTTACCTGTTGAGGTGCATGGATCCACACCTGACTGAAGAATGAAGCATCATGGCTGCTGCCAGGGAGGAAAACAGCAAGGGTCCATTGTGATGTCATCATCCATGTATGCTGAAGGGTTCCATTGTGACACGCTCAGTGTTCCGTCTATTGAAATTTTTATGGAGGCTGCCATATTGATTTTCTGGAGGCAGCCATTTTGATTTGCAGTTAAACACAGTTGTCATTTCAATGAATAAGAAATGTTGGCAAGGGATTGGATTGCAACCACAGAAGTCAGCAAGGAGAAAACCTAGTTTATGAGCACTTTTCACTATAGCTGCATTAAAATACTGGGTTGGAATCTGCTTTTCGATTCCTGCAGCATGTAGCTCAGTTACAGAGGTGCTAAGTTAATTTAGTGCTAGCACAGAACTTTGATTGGACAGGCTGGTGCATCCTCATTGTGCCAACTCCAAAAATGCATAAAAGGTATAGTATCTCATGAGAGGTGGTGAGTTGCAGAAGCTAAGCTGAACTGCACCTGCATTTCAGCTGCCAAAAAGGAAGAAACAGAAAAGGCTTAGCTTTGTTGGTGGCCGCTTTATATTCCTGTGTTGAGAAAGCGAGTAACGAGGGTTACTCTAAGAGTTCATTTTTCCATACCATCAGGAACAGTTAAGAAGGCTTTTGTGTTCTGGGCTTGCTAATAGACGCTGGACAGTATTCCAATCTGCACAGAAGCGCCACTAGTTCCCTCAAACAAATCTTTCATAATCTGACACCTTCGTTTGACGCACACAAAAACGTGCCCTTACCTGTTGATTGGTGCCCTTACCTGTTGAGGTGTATGGATCCACACCTGACTGAAGAATGAAGCATCATGGCTGCTGCCAGGGAGGAAAACAGCAAGGGTCCATTGTGATGTCATCATCCATGTATGCTGAAGGGTTCCATTGTGACACGCTCAGTGTTCCGTCTATTGAAATTTTTATGGAGGCTGCCATATTGATTATCTGGAGGCAGCCATTTTGATTTGCAGTTAAACACAGTTGTCATTTCAATGAATAAGAAATGTTGGCAAGGGTTTGGATTGCAACCACAGAAGTCAGCAAGGAGAAAACCTAGTTTATGAGCACTTTTCACTATAGCTGCATTAAAATACTGGGTTGGAATCTGCTTTTGGATTCCTGCAGCATGTAGCTCAGTTACAGAGGCGCTAAGGTAATTTAGTGCTAGCACAGAACTTTGATTGGACAGGCTGGTGCATCCTCATTGTGCCAACTCCAAAAATGCAGAAAAGGTATAGTATCTCATGAGAGGTGGTGAGTTGCAGAAGCTAAGCTGAACTGCACCTGCATTTCAGCGGCCAAAAAGCAAGAAACAGAAAAGGCTTAGCTTTGTCGGTGGGCGCTTTATATTCCTGTGTTGAGAAAGCGAGTAACGAGGGTTAATCTAAGAGTTCAGTTTTCCATACCATCAGGAACAGTTAAGAAGGCTTTTGTGTTCTGGGCTTGCTAATAGACGCTGGACAGTATTCCAATCTGCACAGAAGCGCCACTAGTTCCCTCAAACAAATCGTTCATAAGCTGACACCTTCGTTTGACACACACAAAAACGTGCCCTTACCTGTTGATTGGTGCCCTTACCTGTTGAGGTGCATGGATCCACACCTGACTGAAGAATGAAGCATCATGGCTGCTGCCAGGGAGGAAAACAGCAAGGGTCCATTGTGATGTCATCATCCATGTATGCTGAAGGGTTCCATTGTGACACGCTCAGTGTTCCGTCTATTGAAATTTTTATGGAGGCTGCCATATTGATTTTCTGGAGGCAGCCATTTTGATTTGCAGTTAAACACAGTTGTCATTTCAATGAATAAGAAATGTTGGCAAGGGATTGGATTGCAACCACAGAAGCCAGCAAGGAGAAAACCTAGTTTATGAGCACTTTTCACTATAGCTGCATTAAAATACTGGGTTGGAATCTGCTTTTCGATTCCTGCAGCATGTAGCTCAGCTACAGAGGTGCTAAGTTAATTTAGTGCTAGCACAGAACTTTGATTGGACAGGCTGGTGCATCCTCATTGTGCCAACTCCAAAAATGCAGAAAAGGTATAGTATCTCATGAGAGGTGGTGAGTTGCAGAAGCTAAGCTGAACTGCAACTGTATTTCAGCGGCCAAAAAGCAAGAAACAGAAAAGGCTTAGCTTTGTCAGTGGCTGCTTTATATTCCTGTGTTGAGAAAGCGAGTAACGAGGGTTAATCTAAGAGTTCAGTTTCCCATACCATCAGGAACAGTTAAGAAGGCTTTTGTGTTCTGGGCTTGCTAATAGACGCTGGACAGTATTCCAATCTGCACAGAAGCGCCACTAGTTCCCTCAAACAAATCTTTCATAATCTGACACCTTCGTTTGACGCACACAAAAACGTGCCCTTACCTGTTGATTGGTGCCCTTACCTGTTGAGGTGCATGGATCCACACCTGACTGAAGAATGAAGCATCATGGCTGCTGCCAGGGAGGAAAACAGCAAGGGTCCATTGTGATGTCATCATTCATGTATGCTGAAGGGTTCCATTGTGACACGCTCAGTGTTCCGTCTATTGAAATTTTTATGGAGGCTGCCATATTGATTTTCTGGAGGCAGCCATTTTGATTTGCAGTTAAACACAGTTGTCATTTCAATGAATAAGAAATGTTGGCAAGGGTTTGGATTGCAACCACAGAAGTCAGCAAGGAGAAAACCTAGTTTATGAGCACTTTTCACTATAGCTGCATTAAAATACTGGGTTGGAATCTGCTTTTGGATTCCTGCAGCATGTAGCTCAGTTACAGAGGTGCTAATGTAATTTAGTGCTAGCACAGAACTTTGATTGGACAGGCTGGTGCATCCTCTTTCTGCCAACTCCAAAAATGCATAAAAGGTATGGTATCTCATGAGAGGTGGTGAGTTGCAGAAGCTAAGCTGAACTGCACCTGCATCTCAGCGGCCAAAAAGCAAGAAACAGAAAAGGCTTAGCTTTGTCGGTGGCCGCTTTATATTCCTGTGTTGAGAAAGCGAGTAACGAGGGTTAATCTAAGAGTTCAGTTTTCCATACCATCAGGAACAGTTAAGAAGGCTTTTGTGTTCTGGGCTTGCTAATAGACGCTGGACAGTTTTCCAATCTGCACAGAAGCGCCACTAGTTCCCTCAAACAAATCTTTCATAATCTGACACCTTCGTTTGACGCACACAAAAACGTGCCCTTACCTGTTGATTGGCGCCCTTACCTGTTGAGGTGCATGGATCCACACCTGACTGAAGAATGAAGCATCATGGCTGCTGCCAGGGAGGAAAACAGCAAGGGTCCATTGTGATGTCATCATCCATGTATGCTGAAGGGTTCCATTGTGACACGCTCAGTGTTCCGTCTATTGAAATTTTTATGGAGGCTGCCATATTGATTTTCTGGAGGCAGCCATTTTGATTTGCAGTTAAACACAGTTGTCATTTCAATGAATAAGAAATGTTGGCAAGGGATTGGATTGCAACCACAGAAGTCAGCAAGGAGAAAACCTAGTTTATGAGCACTTTTCACTATAGCTGCATTAAAATACTGGGTTGGAATCTGCTTTTCGATTCCTGCAGCATGTAGCTCAGTTACAGAGGTGCTAAGTTAATTTAGTGCTAGCACAGAACTTTGATTGGACAGGCTGGTGCATCCTCATTGTGCCAACTCCAAAAATGCATAAAAGGTATAGTATCTCATGAGAGGTGGTGAGTTGCAGAAGCTAAGCTGAACTGCACCTGCATTTCAGCTGCCAAAAAGGAAGAAACAGAAAAGGCTTAGCTTTGTTGGTGGCCGCTTTATATTCCTGTGTTGAGAAAGCGAGTAACGAGGGTTACTCTAAGAGTTCATTTTTCCATACCATCAGGAACAGTTAAGAAGGCTTTTGTGTTCTGGGCTTGCTAATAGACGCTGGACAGTATTCCAATCTGCACAGAAGCGCCACTAGTTCCCTCAAACAAATCTTTCATAATCTGACACCTTCGTTTGACGCACACAAAAACGTGCCCTTACCTGTTGATTGGTGCCCTTACCTGTTGAGGTGTATGGATCCACACCTGACTGAAGAATGAAGCATCATGGCTGCTGCCAGGGAGGAAAACAGCAAGGGTCCATTGTGATGTCATCATCCATGTATGCTGAAGGGTTCCATTGTGACACGCTCAGTGTTCCGTCTATTGAAATTTTTATGGAGGCTGCCATATTGATTATCTGGAGGCAGCCATTTTGATTTGCAGTTAAACACAGTTGTCATTTCAATGAATAAGAAATGTTGGCAAGGGTTTGGATTGCAACCACAGAAGTCAGCAAGGAGAAAACCTAGTTTATGAGCACTTTTCACTATAGCTGCATTAAAATACTGGGTTGGAATCTGCTTTTGGATTCCTGCAGCATGTAGCTCAGTTACAGAGGCGCTAAGGTAATTTAGTGCTAGCACAGAACTTTGATTGGACAGGCTGGTGCATCCTCATTGTGCCAACTCCAAAAATGCAGAAAAGGTATAGTATCTCATGAGAGGTGGTGAGTTGCAGAAGCTAAGCTGAACTGCACCTGCATTTCAGCGGCCAAAAAGCAAGAAACAGAAAAGGCTTAGCTTTGTCGGTGGGCGCTTTATATTCCTGTGTTGAGAAAGCGAGTAACGAGGGTTAATCTAAGAGTTCAGTTTTCCATACCATCAGGAACAGTTAAGAAGGCTTTTGTGTTCTGGGCTTGCTAATAGACGCTGGACAGTATTCCAATCTACACAGAAGCGCCACTAGTTCCCTGAAACAAATCGTTCATAAGCTGACACCTTCGTTTGACACACACAAAAACGTGCCCTTACCTGTTGATTGGTGCCCTTACCTGTTGAGGTGCATGGATCCACACCTGACTGAAGAATGAAGCATCATGGCTGCTGCCAGGGAGGAAAACAGCAAGGGTCCATTGTGATGTCATCATCCATGTATGCTGAAGGGTTCCATTGTGACACGCTCAGTGTTCCGTCTATTGAAATTGTTATGGAGGCTGCCATATTGATTTTCTGGAGGCAGCCATTTTGATTTGCAGTTAAACACAGTTGTCATTTCAATGAATAAGAAATGTTGGCAAGGGATTGGATTGCAACCACAGAAGCCAGCAAGGAGAAAACCTAGTTTATGAGCACTTTTCACTATAGCTGCATTAAAATACTGGGTTGGAATCTGCTTTTGGATTCCTGCAGCATGTAGCTCAGTTACAGAGGTGCTAAGTTAATTTAGTGCTAGCACAGAACTTTGATTGGACAGGCTGGTGCATCCTCATTGTGCCAACTCCAAAAATGCATAAAAGGTATAGTATCTCATGAGAGGTGGTGAGTTGCAGAAGCTAAGCTGAACTGCACCTGCATTTCAGCGGCCAAAAAGGAAGAAACAGAAAAGGCTTAGCTTTGTTGGTGGCCGCTTTATATTCCTGTGTTGAGAAAGCGAGTAACGAGGGTTACTCTAAGAGTTCATTTTTCCATACCATCAGGAACAGTTAAGAAGGCTTTTGTGTTCTGGGCTTGCTAATAGACGCTGGACAGTATTCCAATCTACACAGAAGCGCCACTAGTTCCCTCAAACAAATCGTTCATAAGCTGACACCTTCGTTTGACACACACAAAAGCGTGCCCTTACCTGTTGATTGGTGCCCTTACCTGTTGAGGTGCATGGATCCACACCTGACTGAAGAATGAAGCATCATGGCTGCTGCCAGGGAGGAAAACAGCAAGGGTCTATTGTGATGTCATCATCCATGTATGCTGAAGGGTTCCATTGTGACACGCTCAGTGTTCCGTCTATTGAAATTTTTATGGAGGCTGCCATATTGATTTTCTGGAGGCAGCCATTTTGATTTGCAGTTAAACACAGTTGTCATTTCAATGAATAAGAAATGTTGGCAAGGGATTGGATTGCAACCACAGAAGCCAGCAAGGAGAAAACCTAGTTTATGAGCACTTTTCACTATAGCTGCATTAAAATACTGGGTTGGAATCTGCTTTTGGATTCCTGCAGCATGTAGCTCAGTTACAGAGGTGCTAAGGTAATTTAGTGCTAGCACAGAACTTTGATTGGACAGGCTGGGGCATCCTCATTCTGCCAACTCCAAAAATGCATGAAAGGTATGGTATCTCATGAGAGGTGGTGAGTTGCAGAAGCTAAGCTTAACTGCACCTGCATTTCAGCGGCCAAAAAGCAAGAAACAGAAAATCTCTTAGCTTTCTCGGTGACCGCTTTATATTCCTGTGTTGAGAAAGCGAGTAACGAGGGTTAATCTAAGAGTTCAGTTTTCCATACCATCAGGAACAGTTAAGAAGGCTTTTGTGTTCTGGGCTTGCTAATAGATGCTGGACAGTATTCCAATCTGCACAGAAGCGCCACTTGTTCGCTCAAACAAATCTTTCATAAGCTGAGACCTTCATTTGACACACACAAAAACGTGTCCTTACCTGTTGATTGATGCCCTTACCTGTTGAGGTGCATGGATCCACACCTGACTGAAGAATGAAACATCATGGCTGCTGCCAGGGAGGAAAACAGCAAGGGTCTATTGTGATGTCATCATCCATGTATGCTGAAGGGTTCCATTGTGACACGCTAAGTGTTCCGTCTATTGAAATTTTTAAGGAGGCTGCCATATTGATTTTCTGGAGGCAGCCATTTTGATTTGCAGTTAAACACAGTTGTCATTTCAATGAATAAGAAATGTTGGCAAGGGATTGGATTGCAACCACAGAAGTCAGCAAGGAGAAAACCTAGTTTATGAGCACTTTTCACTATAGCTGCATTAAAATACTGGGTTGGAATCTGCTTTTGGATTCCTGCAGCATGTAGCTCAGTTACAGAGGTGCTAAGTTAATTTAGTGCTAGCACAGAACTTTGATTGGACAGGCTGGTGCATCCTCATTGTGCCAACTCCAAAAATGCATAAAAGGTATAGTATCTCATGAGAGGTGGTGAGTTGCAGAAGCTAAGCTGAACTGCACCTGCATTTCAGCGGCCAAAAAGGAAGAAACAGAAAAGGCTTAGCTTTGTTGGTGGCCGCTTTATATTCCTGTGTTGAGAAAGCGAGTAACGAGGGTTACTCTAAGAGTTCATTTTTCCATACCATCAGGAACAGTTAAGAAGGCTTTTGTGTTCTGGGCTTGCTAATAGACGCTGGACAGTATTCCAATCTGCACAGAAGCGCCACTAGTTCCCTCAAACAAATCTTTCATAATCTGACACCTTCGTTTGACGCACACAAAAACGTGCCCTTACCTGTTGATTGGTGCCCTTACCTGTTGAGGTGTATGGATCCACACCTGCCTGAAGAATGAAGCATCATGGCTGCTGCCAGGGAGGAAAACAGCAAGGGTCCATTGTGATGTCATCATCCATGTATGCTGAAGGGTTCCATTGTGACACGCTCAGTGTTCCGTCTATTGAAATTTTTATGGAGGCTGCCATATTGATTATCTGGAGGCAGCCATTTTGATTTGCAGTTAAACACAGTTGTCATTTCAATGAATAAGAAATGTTGGCAAGGGTTTGGATTGCAACCACAGAAGTCAGCAAGGAGAAAACCTAGTTTATGAGCACTTTTCACTATAGCTGCATTAAAATACTGGGTTGGAATCTGCTTTTGGATTCCTGCAGCATGTAGCTCAGTTACAGAGGCGCTAAGGTAATTTAGTGCTAGCACAGAACTTTGATTGGACAGGCTGGTGCATCCTCATTGTGCCAACTCCAAAAATGCAGAAAAGGTATAGTATCTCATGAGAGGTGGTGAGTTGCAGAAGCTAAGCTGAACTGCACCTGCATTTCAGCGGCCAAAAAGCAAGAAACAGAAAAGGCTTAGCTTTGTCGGTGGGCGCTTTATATTCCTGTGTTGAGAAAGCGAGTAACGAGGGTTAATCTAAGAGTTCAGTTTTCCATACCATCAGGAACAGTTAAGAAGGCTTTTGTGTTCTGGGCTTGCTAATAGACGCTGGACAGTATTCCAATCTACACAGAAGCGCCACTAGTTCCCTGAAACAAATCGTTCATAAGCTGACACCTTCGTTTGACACACACAAAAACGTGCCCTTACCTGTTGATTGGTGCCCTTACCTGTTGAGGTGCATGGATCCACACCTGACTGAAGAATGAAGCATCATGGCTGCTGCCAGGGAGGAAAACAGCAAGGGTCCATTGTGATGTCATCATCCATGTATGCTGAAGGGTTCCATTGTGACACGCTCAGTGTTCCGTCTATTGAAATTGTTATGGAGGCTGCCATATTGATTTTCTGGAGGCAGCCATTTTGATTTGCAGTTAAACACAGTTGTCATTTCAATGAATAAGAAATGTTGGCAAGGGATTGGATTGCAACCACAGAAGCCAGCAAGGAGAAAACCTAGTTTATGAGCACTTTTCACTATAGCTGCATTAAAATACTGGGTTGGAATCTGCTTTTGGATTCCTGCAGCATGTAGCTCAGTTACAGAGGTGCTAAGTTAATTTAGTGCTAGCACAGAACTTTGATTGGACAGGCTGGTGCATCCTCATTGTGCCAACTCCAAAAATGCATAAAAGGTATAGTATCTCATGAGAGGTGGTGAGTTGCAGAAGCTAAGCTGAACTGCACCTGCATTTCAGCGGCCAAAAAGGAAGAAACAGAAAAGGCTTAGCTTTGTTGGTGGCCGCTTTATATTCCTGTGTTGAGAAAGCGAGTAACGAGGGTTACTCTAAGAGTTCATTTTTCCATACCATCAGGAACAGTTAAGAAGGCTTTTGTGTTCTGGGCTTGCTAATAGACGCTGGACAGTATTCCAATCTACACAGAAGCGCCACTAGTTCCCTCAAACAAATCTTTCATAAGCTGAGACCTTCATTTGACACACACAAAAACGTGCCCTTACCTGTTGATAAGAGCCCTTACCTGTTGAGGTGCATGGATCCACACCTGACTGAAGAATGAAGCATCATGGCTGCTGCCAGGGAGGAAAACAGCAAGGGTCCATTGTGATGTCATCATCCATGTATGCTGAAGGGTTCCATTGTGACACGCTCAGTGTTCCGTCTATTGAAATTTTTATGGAGGCTGCCATATTGATTTTCTGGAGGCAGCCATTTTGATTTGCAGTTAAACACAGTTGTCATTTCAATGAATAAGAAATGTTGGCAAGGGATTGGATTGCAACCACAGAAGCCAGCAAGGAGAAAACCTAGTTTATGAGCACTTTTCACTATAGCTGCATTAAAATACTGGGTTGGAATCTGCTTTTCGATTCCTGCAGCATGTAGCTCAGCTACAGAGGTGCTAAGTTAATTTAGTGCTAGCACAGAACTTTGATTGGACAGGCTGGTGCATCCTCATTGTGCCAACTCCAAAAATGCAGAAAAGGTATAGTATCTCATGAGAGGTGGTGAGTTGCAGAAGCTAAGCTGAACTGCACCTGTATTTCAGCGGCCAAAAAGCAAGAAACAGAAAAGGCTTAGCTTTTTCAGTGGCCGCTTTATATTCCTGTGTTGAGAAAGCGAGTAACGAGGGTTAATCTAAGAGTTCAGTTTTCCATACCATCAGGAACAGTTAAGAAGGCTTTTGTGTTCTGGGCTTGCTAATAGACGCTGGACAGTATTCCAATCTGCACAGAAGCGCCACTAGTTCCCTCAAACAAATCTTTCATAATCTGACACCTTCGTTTGACGCACACAAAAACGTGCGCTTACCTGTTGATTGGTGTCCTTACCTGTTGAGGTGCATGGATCCACACCTGACTGAAGAATAAAGCATCATGGCTGCTGCCAGGGAAGAAAACAGCAAGGGTCCATTGTGATGTCATCATCCATGTATGCTGAAGGGTTCCATTGTGACACGCTCAGTGTTCCGTCTATTGAAATTTTTATGGAGGCTGCCATATTGATTTTCTGGAGGCAGCCATTTTGATTTGCAGTTAAACACAGTTGTCATTTCAATGAATAAGAAATGTTGGCAAGGGTTTGGATTGCAACCACAGAAGTCAGCAAGGAGAAAACCTAGTTTATGAGCACTTTTCACTATAGCTGCATTAAAATACTGGGTTGGAATCTGCTTTTGGATTCCTGCAGCATGTAGCTCAGTTACAGAAGTGCTAAGTTAATTTAGTGCTAGCACAGAACTTTGATTGGATAGGCTGGTGCATCCTCATTCTGCCAACTCCAAAAATGCATAAAAGGTATGGTATCTCATGAGAGGTGGTGAGTTGCAGAAGCTAAGCTGAACTGCACCTGCATCTCAGCGGCCAAAAAGCAAGAAACAGAAAAGGCTTAGCTTTGTCGGTGGCCGCTTTATATTCCTGTGTTGAGAAAGCGAGTAACGAGGGTTAATCTAAGAGTTCAGTTTTCCATACCATGAGGAACAGTTAAGAAGGCTTTTGTGTTCTGGGCTTGCTAATATATGCTGGACAGTATTCCAATCTGCACAGAAGCGCCACTAGTTCCCTCAAACAAATCTTTCATAATCTGACACCTTCGTTTGATGCACACAAAAACGTGCCCTTACCTGTTGATTGGTGACCTTACCTGTTGAGGTACGTGGATCCACACCTGACTGAAGAATGAAGCATCATGGCTGCTGCCAGGGAGGAAAACAGTAAGGGTCTATTGTGATGTCATCATCCATGTATGCTGAAGGGTTCTATTGTGACACGCTCAGTGTTCCGTCTATTGAAATTTTTATGGAGGCTGCCATATTGATTTTCTGGAGGCAGCCATTTTGATTTGCAGTTAAACACAGTTGTCATTTCAATGAATAAGAAATGTTGGCAAGGGTTTGTATTGCAACCACAGAAGTCAGCAAGGAGAAAACCTAGTTTATGAGCACTTTTCACTATAGCTGCATTAAAATACTGGGTTGGAATCTGCTTTTGGATTCCTGCAGCATGTAGCTCAGTTACAGAGGTGCTAAGGTAATTTAGTGCTAGCACAGAACTTTGATTGGACAGGCTGGTGCATCCTCTTGCTGCCAACTCCAAAAATGCATAAAAGGTATGGTATCTCATGAGAGGTGGTGAGTTGCAGAAGCTAAGCTTAACTTCACCTGCATTTCAGCGGCCAAAAAGCAAGAAACAGAAAATCTCTTAGCGTTCTCGGTGGCCGCTTTATATTCCTGTGTTGAGAAAGCGAGTAACGAGGGTTAATCTAAGAGTTCAGTTTCCCATACCATCAGGAACAGTTAAGAAGGCTTTTGTGTTCTGGGCTTGCTAAAAGATGCTGGACAGTATTCCAATCTGCACAGAAGCGCCACTTGTTCCCTCAAACAAATCTTTCATAAGCTGAGACCTTCATTTGACACACACAAAAACGTGCCCTTAACTGTTGATTGGTGCCCTTACCTGTTGAGGTGCATGGATCCACACCTGACTGAAGAATGAAACATCATGGCTGCTGCCAGGGAGGAAAACAGCAAGGGTCTATTGTGATGTCATCATCCATTTATGCTGAAGGGTTCCATTGTGACACGCTAAGTGTTCCGTCTATTGAAATTTTTAAGGAGGCTGCCATATTGATTTTCTGGAGGCAGCCATTTTGATTTGCAGTTAAACACAGTTGTCATTTCAATGAATAAGAAATGTTGGCAAGGGATTGGATTGCAACCACAGAAGTCAGCAAGGAGAAAACCTAGTTTATGAGCACTTTTCACTATAGCTGCATTAAAATACTGGGTTGGAATCTGCTTTTCGATTCCTGCAGCATGTAGCTCAGTTACAGAGATGCTAAGTTAATTTAGTGCTAGCACAGAACTTTGATTGGACAGGCTGGTGCATCCTCATTGTGCCAACTCCAAAAATGCATAAAAGGTATAGTATCTCATGAGAGGTGGTGAGTTGCAGAAGCTAAGCTGAACTGCACCTGCATTTCAGCGGCCAAAAAGCAAGAAACAGAAAATCTCTTAGCTTTCTCGGTGGCCGCTTTATATTCCTGTGTTGAGAAAGCGAGTAACGAGGGTTAATCTAAGAGTTCAGTTTTCCATACCATCAGGAACAGTTAAGAAGGCTTTTGTGTTCTGGGCTTGCTAATAGACGCTGGACAGTATTCCAATCTACACAGAAGCGCCACTAGTTCCCTGAAACAAATCGTTCATAATCTGACACCTTCGTTTGACGCACACAAAAACGTGCCCTTACTAGTGATGAGCGGCAGGTGCCATATTCGATTCCGACGAAATTCGCGAATATTCGAATGAATATTCGTTTCATATTCGTCGAAATCGAATATTCGTCATTTTTTTCTAGTTATCGCGATTAACATGCGATTTAAATAATCGCATATTGCGATTTGTACTTAAGGCTACTTTCCTATTGGTTTCATATCTAGAATTAGCGAGGATGACGAATATGACGAATGTATTCGTCTATTCCTCAAAACGAAGATAACGAAGTATTCTACATCTTCGTTTTAGCTACCTATTCGTCAACCTCGCTAATTCTAGCAATCAAATAGGAAGGTTGACTATAGAGACAGCTGTGTTTAATTCGCTATGCGATTTTTTTTTTTTTTTTTTTTAATAAATAGAATAATTATAATAATTATATCAAGTAATATAATTATTCTATTAAAAAAAAAATCGCATAGCGAATTTAACACAGCTGTCTCTATAGTCAACCTTCTATTTGATTGCTAGAATTAGCGAGGTTGACGAATGGGTTGCTAAAACGAAGATGTAGAATACTCGTTATCTTCGTTTTGAGGAATATGACGAATACATTCGTCATATTCGCTATTCGCTAATTCTACCAAGCCAACCATAACTTCTGTGCTCATGGGCGTCCCCATCACCATGGGAACGTCTCCATATACTAAAATGTACTGTCGGATTTGAGGAATTACGTTGAAATCGCAATGCGATTAATTCAAGTTATATTAATCGCATTGCGATTTCAACTTAGAGCTGGGTTTATAATGGGTCAGCTTGCTAGAATGAACGAAGTTAACGAATATGGAATATAGCAGCACTGCTAAGTTGAATTCGCAATGCGATTAATTTAACTTGAAGTAATCGCATTGCGATTTCAACTTAGCACTGCTTTCTTACATAGGCTAGAATTAACGAATATGGAATATAGCACTAGCAGTGCCAAGTTGAAATCGCAATGCGATTACTTCAAGTTAAATTAATCGCATTGCGAATTCAACTTAGCAGTGCTGCTATATTCCAAATTCGTTAACTTCGTTCATTCTAGCAAGCTGACCCATTATAAACTCAGCTCTAAGTTAAAATCGCAATGCGATTAATATAACTTGAATTAATCGCATTGCGATTTCAACGTAATTCCTCAAATCCGACAGTACATTTTAGTATATGTAGATTCTCCCATGGATGGGGACGCTCCATGAGCACGGAAGTCGGCAGAAGCGGCAATGGGCACTGACTAGAGCAGCCAGGAAGCCAGGAATCCTCAGGACAGGTAAGAACTACTGTTGGGAAGAGGGAAAGAAAAAAATATAACTAAAAAAAAAAAAAAAAAAAAACGAATATTCGAAATAGCGAATTTATAGCGCTATATTCGAAATATTCGCGAATTAGCGAAGTGCCGATATTCGCTAAAAAAATTCGCTTTTCGAATATTCGCGCTCAACACTAGCCCTTACCTGTTGATTGGTGACCTTACCTGTGTAGGTACGTGGATCCACACCTTACTGAAGAATGAAGCATCATGGCTGCTGCAAGGGAGGAAAACAGCAAGGGTCTATTGTGATGTCATCATCCATGTATGCTGAAGGGTTCCATTGTGACACGCTCAGTGTTCCGTCTATTGAAATTTTTATGGAGGCTGCCATATTGATTTTCTGGAGGCAGCCATTTTGATTTGCAGTTAAACACAGTTGTCATTTCAATGAATAAGAAATGTTGGCAAGGGATTGGATTGCAACCACAGAAGCCAGCAAGGAGAAAACCTAGTTTATGAGCACTTTTCACTATAGCTGCATTAAAATACTGGGTTGGAATCTGCTTTTGGATTCCTGCAGCATGTAGCTCAGTTACAGAGGTGCTAAGTTAATTTAGTGCTAGCACAGAACTTTGATTGGACAGGCTGGTGCATCCTCATTGTGCCAACTCCAAAAATGCATAAAAGGTATAGTATCTCATGAGAGGTGGTGAGTTGCAGAAGCTAAGCTGAACTGCACCTGCATTTCAGCGGCCAAAAAGGAAGAAACAGAAAAGGCTTAGCTTTGTTGGTGGCCGCTTTATATTCCTGTGTTGAGAAAGCGAGTAACGAGGGTTACTCTAAGAGTTCATTTTTCCATACCATCAGGAACAGTTAAGAAGGCTTTTGTGTTCTGGGCTTGCTAATAGACGCTGGACAGTATTCCAATCTACACAGAAGCGCCACTAGTTCCCTCAAACAAATCGTTCATAAGCTGACACCTTCGTTTGACACACACAAAAGCGTGCCCTTACCTGTTGATTGGTGCCCTTACCTGTTGAGGTGCATGGATCCACACCTGACTGAAGAATGAAGCATCATGGCTGCTGCCAGGGAGGAAAACAGCAAGGGTCTATTGTGATGTCATCATCCATGTATGCTGAAGGGTTCCATTGTGACACGCTCAGTGTTCCGTCTATTGAAATTTTTATGGAGGCTGCCATATTGATTTTCTGGAGGCAGCCATTTTGATTTGCAGTTAAACACAGTTGTCATTTCAATGAATAAGAAATGTTGGCAAGGGATTGGATTGCAACCACAGAAGCCAGCAAGGAGAAAACCTAGTTTATGAGCACTTTTCACTATAGCTGCATTAAAATACTGGGTTGGAATCTGCTTTTGGATTCCTGCAGCATGTAGCTCAGTTACAGAGGTGCTAAGGTAATTTAGTGCTAGCACAGAACTTTGATTGGACAGGCTGGGGCATCCTCATTCTGCCAACTCCAAAAATGCATGAAAGGTATGGTATCTCATGAGAGGTGGTGAGTTGCAGAAGCTAAGCTTAACTGCACCTGCATTTCAGCGGCCAAAAAGCAAGAAACAGAAAATCTCTTAGCTTTCTCGGTGACCGCTTTATATTCCTGTGTTGAGAAAGCGAGTAACGAGGGTTAATCTAAGAGTTCAGTTTTCCATACCATCAGGAACAGTTAAGAAGGCTTTTGTGTTCTGGGCTTGCTAATAGATGCTGGACAGTATTCCAATCTGCACAGAAGCGCCACTTGTTCGCTCAAACAAATCTTTCATAAGCTGAGACCTTCATTTGACACACACAAAAACGTGCCCTTACCTGTTGATTGATGCCCTTACCTGTTGAGGTGCATGGATCCACACCTGACTGAAGAATGAAACATCATGGCTGCTGCCAGGGAGGAAAACAGCAAGGGTCTATTGTGATGTCATCATCCATGTATGCTGAAGGGTTCCATTGTGACACGCTAAGTGTTCCGTCTATTGAAATTTTTAAGGAGGCTGCCATATTGATTTTCTGGAGGCAGCCATTTTGATTTGCAGTTAAACACAGTTGTCATTTCAATGAATAAGAAATGTTGGCAAGGGATTGGATTGCAACCACAGAAGTCAGCAAGGAGAAAACCTAGTTTATGAGCACTTTTCACTATAGCTGCATTAAAATACTGGGTTGGAATCTGCTTTTGGATTCCTGCAGCATGTAGCTCAGTTACAGAGGTGCTAAGTTAATTTAGTGCTAGCACAGAACTTTGATTGGACAGGCTGGTGCATCCTCATTGTGCCAACTCCAAAAATGCATAAAAGGTATAGTATCTCATGAGAGGTGGTGAGTTGCAGAAGCTAAGCTGAACTGCACCTGCATTTCAGCGGCCAAAAAGGAAGAAACAGAAAAGGCTTAGCTTTGTTGGTGGCCGCTTTATATTCCTGTGTTGAGAAAGCGAGTAACGAGGGTTACTCTAAGAGTTCATTTTTCCATACCATCAGGAACAGTTAAGAAGGCTTTTGTGTTCTGGGCTTGCTAATAGACGCTGGACAGTATTCCAATCTGCACAGAAGCGCCACTAGTTCCCTCAAACAAATCTTTCATAATCTGACACCTTCGTTTGACGCACACAAAAACGTGCCCTTACCTGTTGATTGGTGCCCTTACCTGTTGAGGTGTATGGATCCACACCTGACTGAAGAATGAAGCATCATGGCTGCTGCCAGGGAGGAAAACAGCAAGGGTCCATTGTGATGTCATCATCCATGTATGCTGAAGGGTTCCATTGTGACACGCTCAGTGTTCCGTCTATTGAAATTTTTATGGAGGCTGCCATATTGATTATCTGGAGGCAGCCATTTTGATTTGCAGTTAAACACAGTTGTCATTTCAATGAATAAGAAATGTTGGCAAGGGTTTGGATTGCAACCACAGAAGTCAGCAAGGAGAAAACCTAGTTTATGAGCACTTTTCACTATAGCTGCATTAAAATACTGGGTTGGAATCTGCTTTTGGATTCCTGCAGCATGTAGCTCAGTTACAGAGGCGCTAAGGTAATTTAGTGCTAGCACAGAACTTTGATTGGACAGGCTGGTGCATCCTCATTGTGCCAACTCCAAAAATGCAGAAAAGGTATAGTATCTCATGAGAGGTGGTGAGTTGCAGAAGCTAAGCTGAACTGCACCTGCATTTCAGCGGCCAAAAAGCAAGAAACAGAAAAGGCTTAGCTTTGTCGGTGGGCGCTTTATATTCCTGTGTTGAGAAAGCGAGTAACGAGGGTTAATCTAAGAGTTCAGTTTTCCATACCATCAGGAACAGTTAAGAAGGCTTTTGTGTTCTGGGCTTGCTAATAGACGCTGGACAGTATTCCAATCTACACAGAAGCGCCACTAGTTCCCTCAAACAAATCGTTCATAAGCTGACACCTTCGTTTGACACACACAAAAACGTGCCCTTACCTGTTGATTGGTGCCCTTACCTGTTGAGGTGCATGGATCCACACCTGACTGAAGAATGAAGCATCATGGCTGCTGCCAGGGAGGAAAACAGCAAGGGTCCATTGTGATGTCATCATCCATGTATGCTGAAGGGTTCCATTGTGACACGCTCAGTGTTCCGTCTATTGAAATTGTTATGGAGGCTGCCATATTGATTTTCTGGAGGCAGCCATTTTGATTTGCAGTTAAACACAGTTGTCATTTCAATGAATAAGAAATGTTGGCAAGGGATTGGATTGCAACCACAGAAGCCAGCAAGGAGAAAACCTAGTTTATGAGCACTTTTCACTATAGCTGCATTAAAATACTGGGTTGGAATCTGCTTTTGGATTCCTGCAGCATGTAGCTCAGTTACAGAGGTGCTAAGTTAATTTAGTGCTAGCACAGAACTTTGATTGGACAGGCTGGTGCATCCTCATTGTGCCAACTCCAAAAATGCATAAAAGGTATAGTATCTCATGAGAGGTGGTGAGTTGCAGAAGCTAAGCTGAACTGCACCTGCATTTCAGCGGCCAAAAAGCAAGAAACAGAAAAGGCTTAGCTTTGTTGGTGGCCGCTTTATATTCCTGTGTTGAGAAAGCGAGTAACGAGGGTTACTCTAAGAGTTCATTTTTCCATACCATCAGGAACAGTTAAGAAGGCTTTTGTGTTCTGGGCTTGCTAATAGACGCTGGACAGTATTCCAATCTACACAGAAGCGCCACTAGTTCCCTCAAACAAATCTTTCATAAGCTGAGACCTTCATTTGACACACACAAAAACGTGCCCTTACCTGTTGATAAGAGCCCTTACCTGTTGAGGTGCATGGATCCACACCTGACTGAAGAATGAAGCATCATGGCTGCTGCCAGGGAGGAAAACAGCAAGGGTCCATTGTGATGTCATCATCCATGTATGCTGAAGGGTTCCATTGTGACACGCTCAGTGTTCCGTCTATTGAAATTTTTATGGAGGCTGCCATATTGATTTTCTGGAGGCAGCCATTTTGATTTGCAGTTAAACACAGTTGTCATTTCAATGAATAAGAAATGTTGGCAAGGGATTGGATTGCAACCACAGAAGCCAGCAAGGAGAAAACCTAGTTTATGAGCACTTTTCACTATAGCTGCATTAAAATACTGGGTTGGAATCTGCTTTTCGATTCCTGCAGCATGTAGCTCAGCTACAGAGGTGCTAAGTTAATTTAGTGCTAGCACAGAACTTTGATTGGACAGGCTGGTGCATCCTCATTGTGCCAACTCCAAAAATGCAGAAAAGGTATAGTATCTCATGAGAGGTGGTGAGTTGCAGAAGCTAAGCTGAACTGCACCTGTATTTCAGCGGCCAAAAGCAAGAAACAGAAAAGGCTTAGCTTTGTCAGTGGCCGCTTTATATTCCTGTGTTGAGAAAGCGAGTAACGAGGGTTAATCTAAGAGTTCAGTTTTCCATACCATCAGGAACAGTTAAGAAGGCTTTTGTGTTCTGGGCTTGCTAATAGACGCTGGACAGTATTCCAATCTGCACAGAAGCGCCACTAGTTCCCTCAAACAAATCTTTCATAATCTGACACCTTCGTTTGACGCACACAAAAACGTGCGCTTACCTGTTGATTGGTGTCCTTACCTGTTGAGGTGCATGGATCCACACCTGACTGAAGAATAAAGCATCATGGCTGCTGCCAGGGAAGAAAACAGCAAGGGTCCATTGTGATGTCATCATCCATGTATGCTGAAGGGTTCCATTGTGACACGCTCAGTGTTCCGTCTATTGAAATTTTTATGGAGGCTGCCATATTGATTTTCTGGAGGCAGCCATTTTGATTTGCAGTTAAACACAGTTGTCATTTCAATGAATAAGAAATGTTGGCAAGGGTTTGGATTGCAACCACAGAAGTCAGCAAGGAGAAAACCTAGTTTATGAGCACTTTTCACTATAGCTGCATTAAAATACTGGGTTGGAATCTGCTTTTGGATTCCTGCAGCATGTAGCTCAGTTACAGAGGTGCTAAGGTAATTTAGTGCTAGCACAGAACTTTGATTGGATAGGCTGGTGCATCCTCATTCTGCCAACTCCAAAAATGCATAAAAGGTATGGTATCTCATGAGAGGTGGTGAGTTGCAGAAGCTAAGCTGAACTGCACCTGCATCTCAGCGGCCAAAAAGCAAGAAACAGAAAAGGCTTAGCTTTGTCGGTGGCCGCTTTATATTCCTGTGTTGAGAAAGCGAGTAACGAGGGTTAATCTAAGAGTTCAGTTTTCCATACCATGAGGAACAGTTAAGAAGGCTTTTGTGTTCTGGGCTTGCTAATATATGCTGGACAGTATTCCAATCTGCACAGAAGCGCCACTAGTTCCCTCAAACAAATCTTTCATAATCTGACACCTTCGTTTGATGCACACAAAAACGTGCCCTTACCTGTTGATTGGTGACCTTACCTGTTGAGGTGCGTGGATCCACACCTGACTGAAGAATGAAGCATCATGGCTGCTGCCAGGGAGGAAAACAGTAAGGGTCTATTGTGATGTCATCATCCATGTATGCTGAAGGGTTCTATTGTGACACGCTCAGTGTTCCGTCTATTGAAATTTTTATGGAGGCTGCCATATTGATTTTCTGGAGGCAGCCATTTTGATTTGCAGTTAAACACAGTTGTCATTTCAATGAATAAGAAATGTTGGCAAGGGTTTGTATTGCAACCACAGAAGTCAGCAAGGAGAAAACCTAGTTTATGAGCACTTTTCACTATAGCTGCATTAAAATACTGGGTTGGAATCTGCTTTTGGATTCCTGCAGCATGTAGCTCAGTTACAGAGGTGCTAAGGTAATTTAGTGCTAGCACAGAACTTTGATTGGACAGGCTGGTGCATCCTCATTGCTGCCAACTCCAAAAATGCATAAAAGGTATGGTATCTCATGAGAGGTGGTGAGTTGCAGAAGCTAAGCTTAACTGCACCTGCATTTCAGCGGCCAAAAAGCAAGAAACAGAAAATCTCTTAGCTTTCTCGGTGGCCGCTTTATATTCCTGTGTTGAGAAAGCGAGTAACGAGGGTTAATCTAAGAGTTCAGTTTCCCATACCATCAGGAACAGTTAAGAAGGCTTTTGTGTTCTGGGCTTGCTAATAGATGCTGGACAGTATTCCAATCTGCACAGAAGCGCCACTTGTTCCCTCAAACAAATCTTTCATAAGCTGAGACCTTCATTTGACACACACAAAAACGTGCCCTTACCTGTTGATTGGTGCCCTTACCTGTTGAGGTGCATGGATCCACACCTGACTGAAGAATGAAACATCATGGCTGCTGCCAGGGAGGAAAACAGCAAGGGTCTATTGTGATGTCATCATCCATGTATGCTGAAGGGTTCCATTGTGACACGCTAAGTGTTCCGTCTATTGAAATTTTTAAGGAGGCTGCCATATTGATTTTCTGGAGGCAGCCATTTTGATTTGCAGTTAAACACAGTTGTCATTTCAATGAATAAGAAATGTTGGCAAGGGATTGGATTGCAACCACAGAAGTCAGCAAGGAGAAAACCTAGTTTATGAGCACTTTTCACTATAGCTGCATTAAAATACTGGGTTGGAATCTGCTTTTGGATTCCTGCAGCATGTAGCTCAGTTACAGAGGTGCTAAGTTAATTTAGTGCTAGCACAGAACTTTGATTGGACAGGCTGGTGCATCCTCATTGTGCCAACTCCAAAAATGCATAAAAGGTATAGTATCTCATGAGAGGTGGTGAGTTGCAGAAGCTAAGCTGAACTGCACCTGCATTTCAGCGGCCAAAAAGCAAGAAACAGAAAAGGCTTAGCTTTGTCGGTGGCCGCTTTATATTCCTGTGTTGAGAAAGCGAGTAACGAGGGTTAATCTAAGAGTTCAGTTTTCCATACCATCAGGAACAGTTAAGAAGGCTTTTGTGTTCTGGGCTTGCTAATAGACGCTGGACAGTATTCCAATCTACACAGAAGCGCCACTAGTTCCCTCAAACAAATCGTTCATAAGCTGACACCTTCGTTTGACACACACAAAAACGTGCCCTTACCTGTTGATTGGTGCCCTTACCTGTTGAGGTGCATGGATCCACACCTGACTGAAGAATGAAGCATCATGGCTGCTGCCAGGGAGGAAAACAGCAAGGGTCCATTGTGATGTCATCATCCATGTATGCTGAAGGGTTCCATTGTGACACGCTCAGTGTTCCGTCTATTGAAATTTTTATGGAGGCTGCCATATTGATTTTCTGGAGGCAGCCATTTTGATTTGCAGTTAAACACAGTTGTCATTTCAATGAATAAGAAATGTTGGCAAGGGATTGGATTGCAACCACAGAAGCCAGCAAGGAGAAAACCTAGTTTATGAGCACTTTTCACTATAGCTGCATTAAAATACTGGGTTGGAATCTGCTTTTGGATTCCTGCAGCATGTAGCTCAGTTACAGAGGTGCTAAGTTAATTTAGTGCTAGCACAGAACTTTGATTGGACAGGCTGGTGCATCCTCATTGTGCCAACTCCAAAAATGCATAAAAGGTATAGTATCTCATGAGAGGTGGTGAGTTGCAGAAGCTAAGCTGAACTGCACCTGCATTTCAGCGGCCAAAAAGGAAGAAACAGAAAAGGCTTAGCTTTGTTGGTGGCCGCTTTATATTCCTGTGTTGAGAAAGCGAGTAACGAGGGTTACTCTAAGAGTTCATTTTTCCATACCATCAGGAACAGTTAAGAAGGCTTTTGTGTTCTGGGCTTGCTAATAGACGCTGGACAGTATTCCAATCTACACAGAAGCGCCACTAGTTCCCTCAAACAAATCGTTCATAAGCTGACACCTTCGTTTGACACACACAAAAGCGTGCCCTTACCTGTTGATTGGTGCCCTTACCTGTTGAGGTGCATGGATCCACACCTGACTGAAGAATGAAGCATCATGGCTGCTGCCAGGGAGGAAAACAGCAAGGGTCCATTGTGATGTCATCATCCATGTATGCTGAAGGGTTCCATTGTGACACGCTCAGTGTTCCGTCTATTGAAATTTTTATGGAGGCTGCCATATTGATTTTCTGGAGGCAGCCATTTTGATTTGCAGTTAAACACAGTTGTCATTTCAATGAATAAGAAATGTTGGCAAGGGATTGGATTGCAACCACAGAAGCCAGCAAGGAGAAAACCTAGTTTATGAGCACTTTTCACTATAGCTGCATTAAAATACTGGGTTGGAATCTGCTTTTGGATTCCTGCAGCATGTAGCTCAGTTACAGAGGTGCTAAGGTAATTTAGTGCTAGCACAGAACTTTGATTGGACAGGCTGGTGCATCCTCATTCTGCCAACTCCAAAAATGCATGAAAGGTATGGTATCTCATGAGAGGTGGTGAGTTGCAGAAGCTAAGCTGAACTGCACCTGCATTTCAGCGGCCAAAAAGCAAGAAACAGAAAATCTCTTAGCTTTCTCGGTGGCCGCTTTATATTCCTGTGTTGAGAAAGCGAGTAACGAGGGTTAATCTAAGAGTTCAGTTTTCCATACCATCAGGAACAGTTAAGAAGGCTTTTGTGTTCTGGGCTTGCTAATAGATGCTGGACAGTATTCCAATCTGCACAGAAGCGCCACTTGTTCCCTCAAACAAATCTTTCATAAGCTGAGACCTTCATTTGACACACACAAAAACGTGCCCTTACCTGTTGATTGGTGCCCTTACCTGTTGAGGTGCATGGATCCACACCTGACTGAAGAATGAAACATCATGGCTGCTGCCAGGGAGGAAAACAGCAAGGGTCTATTGTGATGTCATCATCCATGTATGCTGAAGGGTTCCATTGTGACACGCTCAGTGTTCCGTCTATTGAAATTTTTAAGGAGGCTGCCATATTGATTTTCTGGAGGCAGCCATTTTGATTTGCAGTTAAACACAGTTGTCATTTCAATGAATAAGAAATGTTGGCAAGGGATTGGATTGCAACCACAGAAGTCAGCAAGGAGAAAACCTAGTTTATGAGCACTTTTCACTATAGCTGCATTAAAATACTGGGTTGGAATCTGCTTTTGGATTCCTGCAGCATGTAGCTCAGTTACAGAGGTGCTAAGTTAATTTAGTGCTAGCACAGAACTTTGATTGGACAGGCTGGTGCATCCTCATTCTGCCAACTCCAAAAATGCATAAAAGGTATAGTATCTCATGAGAGGTGGTGAGTTGCAGAAGCTAAGCTGAACTGCACCTGCATTTCAGCGGCCAAAAAGCAAGAAACAGAAAAGGCTTAGCTTTGTCGGTGGCCGCTTTATATTCCTGTGTTGAGAAAGCGAGTAACGAGGGTTACTCTAAGAGTTCATTTTTCCATACCATCAGGAACAGTTAAGAAGGCTTTTGTGTTCTGGGCTTGCTAATAGACGCTGGACAGTATTCCAATCTGCACAGAAGCGCCACTAGTTCCCTCAAACAAATCTTTCATAATCTGACACCTTCGTTTGACGCACACAAAAACGTGCCCTTACCTGTTGATTGGTGCCCTTACCTGTTGAGGTGCATGGATCCACACCTGACTGAAGAATGAAGCATCATGGCTGCTGCCAGGGAGGAAAACAGCAAGGGTCCATTGTGATGTCATCATCCATGTATGCTGAAGGGTTCCATTGTGACACGCTCAGTGTTCCGTCTATTGAAATTTTTATGGAGGCTGCCATATTGATTTTCTGGAGGCAGCCATTTTGATTTGCAGTTAAACACAGTTGTCATTTCAATGAATAAGAAATGTTGGCAAGGGTTTGGATTGCAACCACAGAAGTCAGCAAGGAGAAAACCTAGTTTATGAGCACTTTTCACTATAGCTGCATTAAAATACTGGGTTGGAATCTGCTTTTGGATTCCTGCAGCATGTAGCTCAGTTACAGAGGTGCTAAGGTAATTTAGTGCTAGCACAGAACTTTGATTGGACAGGCTGGTGCATCCTCATTGTGCCAACTCCAAAAATGCATAAAAGGTATAGTATCTCATGAGAGGTGGTGAGTTGCAGAAGCTAAGCTGAACTGCACCTGCATTTCAGCGGCCAAAAAGCAAGAAACAGAAAAGGCTTAGCTTTGTCGGTGGCCGCTTTATATTCCTGTGTTGAGAAAGCGAGTAACGAGGGTTAATCTAAGAGTTCAGTTTTCCATACCATCAGGAACAGTTAAGAAGGCTTTTGTGTTCTGGGCTTGCTAATAGACGCTGGACAGTATTCCAATCTGCACAGAAGCGCCACTAGTTCCCTCAAACAAATCTTTCATAAGCTGACACCTTCATTTGACACACACAAAAACGTGCCCTTACCTGTTGATTGGTGCCCTTACCTGTTGAGGTGCATGGATCCACACCTGACTGAAGAATGAAGCATCATGGCTGCTGCCAGGGAGGAAAACAGCAAGGGTCCATTGTGATGTCATCATCCATGTATGCTGAAGGGTTCCATTGTGACACGCTCAGTGTTCCGTCTATTGAAATTTTTATGGAGGCTGCCATATTGATTTTCTGGAGGCAGCCATTTTGATTTGCAGTTAAACACAGTTGTCATTTCAATGAATAAGAAATGTTGGCAAGGGATTGGATTGCAACCACAGAAGTCAGCAAGGAGAAAACCTAGTTTATGAGCACTTTTCACTATAGCTGCATTAAAATACTGGGTTGGAATCTGCTTTTCGATTCCTGCAGCATGTAGCTCAGTTACAGAGGTGCTAAGTTAATTTAGTGCTAGCACAGAACTTTGATTGGACAGGCTGGTGCATCCTCATTGTGCCAACTCCAAAAATGCATAAAAGGTATAGTATCTCATGAGAGGTGGTGAGTTGCAGAAGCTAAGCTGAACTGCACCTGCATTTCAGCGGCCAAAAAGCAAGAAACAGAAAAGGCTTAGCTTTGTCGGTGGCCGCTTTATATTCCTGTGTTGAGAAAGCGAGTAACGAGGGTTAATCTAAGAGTTCAGTTTTCCATACCATCAGGAACAGTTAAGAAGGCTTTTGTGTTCTGGGCTTGCTAATAGACGCTGGACAGTATTCCAATCTGCACAGAAGCGCCACTAGTTCCCTCAAACAAATCTTTCATAATCTGACACCTTCGTTTGACACACACAAAAACGTGCCCTTACCTGTTGATTGGTGCCCTTACCTGTTGAGGTGCATGGATCCACACCTGACTGAAGAATGAAGCATCATGGCTGCTGCCAGGGAGGAAAACAGCAAGGGTCCATTGTGATGTCATCATCCATGTATGCTGAAGGGTTCCATTGTGACACGCTCAGTGTTCCGTCTATTGAAATTTTTATGGAGGCTGCCATATTGATTTTCTGGAGGCAGCCATTTTGATTTGCAGTTAAACACAGTTGTCATTTCAATGAATAAGAAATGTTGGCAAGGGATTGGATTGCAACCACAGAAGCCAGCAAGGAGAAAACCTAGTTTATGAGCACTTTTCACTATAGCTGCATTAAAATACTGGGTTGGAATCTGCTTTTGGATTCCTGCAGCATGTAGCTCAGTTACAGAGGTGCTAAGTTAATTTAGTGCTAGCACAGAACTTTGATTGGACAGGCTGGTGCATCCTCATTGTGCCAACTCCAAAAATGCATAAAAGGTATAGTATCTCATGAGAGGTGGTGAGTTGCAGAAGCTAAGCTGAACTGCACCTGCATTTCAGCGGCCAAAAAGCAAGAAACAGAAAAGGCTTAGCTTTGTCGGTGGCCGCTTTATATTCCTGTGTTGAGAAAGCGAGTAACGAGGGTTAATCTAAGAGTTCAGTTTTCCATACCATCAGGAACAGTTAAGAAGGCTTTTGTGTTCTGGGCTTGCTAATAGACGCTGGACAGTATTCCAATCTGCACAGAAGCGCCACTAGTTCCCTCAAACAAATCGTTCATAAGCTGACACCTTCGTTTGACACACACAAAAGCGTGCCCTTACCTGTTGATTGGTGCCCTTACCTGTTGAGGTGCATGGATCCACACCTGACTGAAGAATGAAGCATCATGGCTGCTGCCAGGGAGGAAAACAGCAAGGGTCTATTGTGATGTCATCATCCATGTATGCTGAAGGGTTCCATTGTGACACGCTCAGTGTTCCGTCTATTGAAATTTTTATGGAGGCTGCCATATTGATTTTCTGGAGGCAGCCATTTTGATTTGCAGTTAAACACAGTTGTCATTTCAATGAATAAGAAATGTTGGCAAGGGATTGGATTGCAACCACAGAAGCCAGCAAGGAGAAAACCTAGTTTATGAGCACTTTTCACTATAGCTGCATTAAAATACTGGGTTGGAATCTGCTTTTGGATTCCTGCAGCATGTAGCTCAGTTACAGAGGTGCTAAGGTAATTTAGTGCTAGCACAGAACTTTGATTGGACAGGCTGGGGCATCCTCATTCTGCCAACTCCAAAAATGCATGAAAGGTATGGTATCTCATGAGAGGTGGTGAGTTGCAGAAGCTAAGCTTAACTGCACCTGCATTTCAGCGGCCAAAAAGCAAGAAACAGAAAATCTCTTAGCTTTCTCGGTGACCGCTTTATATTCCTGTGTTGAGAAAGCGAGTAACGAGGGTTAATCTAAGAGTTCAGTTTTCCATACCATCAGGAACAGTTAAGAAGGCTTTTGTGTTCTGGGCTTGCTAATAGATGCTGGACAGTATTCCAATCTGCACAGAAGCGCCACTTGTTCGCTCAAACAAATCTTTCATAAGCTGAGACCTTCATTTGACACACACAAAAACGTGTCCTTACCTGTTGATTGATGCCCTTACCTGTTGAGGTGCATGGATCCACACCTGACTGAAGAATGAAACATCATGGCTGCTGCCAGGGAGGAAAACAGCAAGGGTCTATTGTGATGTCATCATCCATGTATGCTGAAGGGTTCCATTGTGACACGCTAAGTGTTCCGTCTATTGAAATTTTTAAGGAGGCTGCCATATTGATTTTCTGGAGGCAGCCATTTTGATTTGCAGTTAAACACAGTTGTCATTTCAATGAATAAGAAATGTTGGCAAGGGATTGGATTGCAACCACAGAAGTCAGCAAGGAGAAAACCTAGTTTATGAGCACTTTTCACTATAGCTGCATTAAAATACTGGGTTGGAATCTGCTTTTGGATTCCTGCAGCATGTAGCTCAGTTACAGAGGTGCTAAGTTAATTTAGTGCTAGCACAGAACTTTGATTGGACAGGCTGGTGCATCCTCATTGTGCCAACTCCAAAAATGCATAAAAGGTATAGTATCTCATGAGAGGTGGTGAGTTGCAGAAGCTAAGCTGAACTGCACCTGCATTTCAGCGGCCAAAAAGGAAGAAACAGAAAAGGCTTAGCTTTGTTGGTGGCCGCTTTATATTCCTGTGTTGAGAAAGCGAGTAACGAGGGTTACTCTAAGAGTTCATTTTTCCATACCATCAGGAACAGTTAAGAAGGCTTTTGTGTTCTGGGCTTGCTAATAGACGCTGGACAGTATTCCAATCTGCACAGAAGCGCCACTAGTTCCCTCAAACAAATCTTTCATAATCTGACACCTTCGTTTGACGCACACAAAAACGTGCCCTTACCTGTTGATTGGTGCCCTTACCTGTTGAGGTGTATGGATCCACACCTGACTGAAGAATGAAGCATCATGGCTGCTGCCAGGGAGGAAAACAGCAAGGGTCCATTGTGATGTCATCATCCATGTATGCTGAAGGGTTCCATTGTGACACGCTCAGTGTTCCGTCTATTGAAATTTTTATGGAGGCTGCCATATTGATTATCTGGAGGCAGCCATTTTGATTTGCAGTTAAACACAGTTGTCATTTCAATGAATAAGAAATGTTGGCAAGGGTTTGGATTGCAACCACAGAAGTCAGCAAGGAGAAAACCTAGTTTATGAGCACTTTTCACTATAGCTGCATTAAAATACTGGGTTGGAATCTGCTTTTGGATTCCTGCAGCATGTAGCTCAGTTACAGAGGCGCTAAGGTAATTTAGTGCTAGCACAGAACTTTGATTGGACAGGCTGGTGCATCCTCATTGTGCCAACTCCAAAAATGCAGAAAAGGTATAGTATCTCATGAGAGGTGGTGAGTTGCAGAAGCTAAGCTGAACTGCACCTGCATTTCAGCGGCCAAAAAGCAAGAAACAGAAAAGGCTTAGCTTTGTCGGTGGGCGCTTTATATTCCTGTGTTGAGAAAGCGAGTAACGAGGGTTAATCTAAGAGTTCAGTTTTCCATACCATCAGGAACAGTTAAGAAGGCTTTTGTGTTCTGGGCTTGCTAATAGACGCTGGACAGTATTCCAATCTACACAGAAGCGCCACTAGTTCCCTGAAACAAATCGTTCATAAGCTGACACCTTCGTTTGACACACACAAAAACGTGCCCTTACCTGTTGATTGGTGCCCTTACCTGTTGAGGTGCATGGATCCACACCTGACTGAAGAATGAAGCATCATGGCTGCTGCCAGGGAGGAAAACAGCAAGGGTCCATTGTGATGTCATCATCCATGTATGCTGAAGGGTTCCATTGTGACACGCTCAGTGTTCCGTCTATTGAAATTGTTATGGAGGCTGCCATATTGATTTTCTGGAGGCAGCCATTTTGATTTGCAGTTAAACACAGTTGTCATTTCAATGAATAAGAAATGTTGGCAAGGGATTGGATTGCAACCACAGAAGCCAGCAAGGAGAAAACCTAGTTTATGAGCACTTTTCACTATAGCTGCATTAAAATACTGGGTTGGAATCTGCTTTTGGATTCCTGCAGCATGTAGCTCAGTTACAGAGGTGCTAAGTTAATTTAGTGCTAGCACAGAACTTTGATTGGACAGGCTGGTGCATCCTCATTGTGCCAACTCCAAAAATGCATAAAAGGTATAGTATCTCATGAGAGGTGGTGAGTTGCAGAAGCTAAGCTGAACTGCACCTGCATTTCAGCGGCCAAAAGGAAGAAACAGAAAAGGCTTAGCTTTGTTGGTGGCCGCTTTATATTCCTGTGTTGAGAAAGCGAGTAACGAGGGTTACTCTAAGAGTTCAGTTTTCCATACCATCAGGAACAGTTAAGAAGGCTTTTGTGTTCTGGGCTTGCTAATAGACGCTGGACAGTATTCCAATCTACACAGAAGCGCCACTAGTTCCCTCAAACAAATCTTTCATAAGCTGAGACCTTCATTTGACACACACAAAAACGTGCCCTTACCTGTTGATTAGTGCCCTTACCTGTTGAGGTGCATGGATCCACACCTGACTGAAGAATGAAGCATCATGGCTGCTGCCAGGGAGGAAAACAGCAAGGGTCCATTGTGATGTCATCATCCATGTATGCTGAAGGGTTCCATTGTGACACGCTCAGTGTTCCGTCTATTGAAATTTTTATGGAGGCTGCCATATTGATTTTCTGGAGGCAGCCATTTTGATTTGCAGTTAAACACAGTTGTCATTTCAATGAATAAGAAATGTTGGCAAGGGATTGGATTGCAACCACAGAAGCCAGCAAGGAGAAAACCTAGTTTATGAGCACTTTTCACTATAGCTGCATTAAAATACTGGGTTGGAATCTGCTTTTCGATTCCTGCAGCATGTAGCTCAGTTACAGAGGTGCTAAGGTAATTTAGTGCTAGCACAGAACTTTGATTGGACAGGCTGGTGCATCCTCATTGTGCCAACTCCAAAAATGCAGAAAAGGTATAGTATCTCATGAGAGGTGGTGAGTTGCAGAAGCTAAGCTGAACTGCACCTGTATTTCAGCGGCCAAAAAGCAAGAAACAGAAAAGGCTTAGCTTTGTCAGTGGCCGCTTTATATTCCTGTGTTGAGAAAGCGAGTAACGAGGGTTAATCTAAGAGTTCAGTTTTCCATACCATCAGGAACAGTTAAGAAGGCTTTTGTGTTCTGGGCTTGCTAATAGACGCTGGACAGTATTCCAATCTGCACAGAAGCGCCACTAGTTCCCTCAAACAAATCTTTCATAATCTGACACCTTCGTTTGACGCACACAAAAACGTGCGCTTACCTGTTGATTGGTGTCCTTACCTGTTGAGGTGCATGGATCCACACCTGACTGAAGACTAAAGCATCATGGCTGCTGCCAGGGAAGAAAACAGCAAGGGTCCATTGTGATGTCATCATCCATGTATGCTGAAGGGTTCCATTGTGACACGCTCAGTGTTCCGTCTATTGAAATTTTTATGGAGGCTGCCATATTGATTTTCTGGAGGCAGCCATTTTGATTTGCAGTTAGACACAGTTGTCATTTCAATGAATAAGAAATGTTGGCAAGGGATTGGATTGCAACCACAGAAGCCAGCAAGGAGAAAACCTAGTTTATGAGCACTTTTCACTATAGCTGCATTAAAATACTGGGTTGGAATCTGCTTTTGGATTCCTGCAGCATGTAGCTCAGTTACAGAGGTGCTAAGGTAATTTAGTGCTAGCACAGAACTTTGATTGGATAGGCTGGTGCATCCTCATTCTGCCAACTCCAAAAATGCATGAAAGGTATGGTATCTCATGAGAGGTGGTGAGTTGCAGAAGCTAAGCTTAACTGCACCTGCATTTCAGCGGCCAAAAAGCAAGAAACAGAAAATCTCTTAGCTTTCTCGGTGACCGCTTTATATTCCTGTGTTGAGAAAGCGAGTAACGAGGGTTAATCTAAGAGTTCAGTTTTCCATACCATCAGGAACAGTTAAGAAGGCTTTTGTGTTCTGGGCTTGCTAATAGATGCTGGACAGTATTCCAATCTGCACAGAAGCGCCACTTGTTCGCTCAAACAAATCTTTCATAAGCTGAGACCTTCATTTGACACACACAAAAACGTGTCCTTACCTGTTGATTGATGCCCTTACCTGTTGAGGTGCATGGATCCACACCTGACTGAAGAATGAAACATCATGGCTGCTGCCAGGGAGGAAAACAGCAAGGGTCTATTGTGATGTCATCATCCATGTATGCTGAAGGGTTCCATTGTGACACGCTAAGTGTTCCGTCTATTGAAATTTTTAAGGAGGCTGCCATATTGATTTTCTGGAGGCAGCCATTTTGATTTGCAGTTAAACACAGTTGTCATTTCAATGAATAAGAAATGTTGGCAAGGGATTGGATTGCAACCACAGAAGTCAGCAAGGAGAAAACCTAGTTTATGAGCACTTTTCACTATAGCTGCATTAAAATACTGGGTTGGAATCTGCTTTTGGATTCCTGCAGCATGTAGCTCAGTTACAGAGGTGCTAAGTTAATTTAGTGCTAGCACAGAACTTTGATTGGACAGGCTGGTGCATCCTCATTGTGCCAACTCCAAAAATGCATAAAAGGTATAGTATCTCATGAGAGGTGGTGAGTTGCAGAAGCTAAGCTGAACTGCACCTGCATTTCAGCGGCCAAAAAGGAAGAAACAGAAAAGGCTTAGCTTTGTTGGTGGCCGCTTTATATTCCTGTGTTGAGAAAGCGAGTAACGAGGGTTACTCTAAGAGTTCATTTTTCCATACCATCAGGAACAGTTAAGAAGGCTTTTGTGTTCTGGGCTTGCTAATAGACGCTGGACAGTATTCCAATCTGCACAGAAGCGCCACTAGTTCCCTCAAACAAATCTTTCATAATCTGACACCTTCGTTTGACGCACACAAAAACGTGCCCTTACCTGTTGATTGGTGCCCTTACCTGTTGAGGTGTATGGATCCACACCTGCCTGAAGAATGAAGCATCATGGCTGCTGCCAGGGAGGAAAACAGCAAGGGTCCATTGTGATGTCATCATCCATGTATGCTGAAGGGTTCCATTGTGACACGCTCAGTGTTCCGTCTATTGAAATTTTTATGGAGGCTGCCATATTGATTATCTGGAGGCAGCCATTTTGATTTGCAGTTAAACACAGTTGTCATTTCAATGAATAAGAAATGTTGGCAAGGGTTTGGATTGCAACCACAGAAGTCAGCAAGGAGAAAACCTAGTTTATGAGCACTTTTCACTATAGCTGCATTAAAATACTGGGTTGGAATCTGCTTTTGGATTCCTGCAGCATGTAGCTCAGTTACAGAGGCGCTAAGGTAATTTAGTGCTAGCACAGAACTTTGATTGGACAGGCTGGTGCATCCTCATTGTGCCAACTCCAAAAATGCAGAAAAGGTATAGTATCTCATGAGAGGTGGTGAGTTGCAGAAGCTAAGCTGAACTGCACCTGCATTTCAGCGGCTAAAAAGCAAGAAACAGAAAATCTCTTAGCTTTCTCGGTGGCCGCTTTATATTCCTGTGTTGAGTAAGCGAGTAACGAGGGTTAATCTAAGAGTTCAGTTTTCCATACCATCAGGAACAGTTAAGAAGGCTTTTGTGTTCTGGGCTTGCTAATAGACGCTGGACAGTATTCCAATCTACACAGAAGCGCCACCAGTTCCCTGAAACAAATCGTTCATAAGCTGACACCTTCGTTTGACACACACAAAAACGTGCCCTTACCTGTTGATTGGTGCCCTTACCTGTTGAGGTGCATGGATCCACACCTGACTGAAGAATGAAGCATCATGGCTGCTGCCAGGGAGGAAAACAGCAAGGGTCCATTGTGATGTCATCATCCATGTATGCTGAAGGGTTCCATTGTGACACGCTCAGTGTTCCGTCTATTGAAATTGTTATGGAGGCTGCCATATTGATTTTCTGGAGGCAGCCATTTTGATTTGCAGTTAAACACAGTTGTCATTTCAATGAATAAGAAATGTTGGAAAGGGATTGGATTGCAACCACAGAAGTCAGCAAGGAGAAAACCTAGTTTATGAGCACTTTTCACTATAGCTGCATTAAAATACTGGGTTGGAATCTGCTTTTGGATTCCTGCAGCATGTAGCTCAGTTACAGAGGTGCTAAGTTCATTTAGTGATAGCACAGAACTTTGATTGGACAGGCTGGTGCATCCTCATTCTGCCAACTCCAAAAATGCATAAAAGGTATGGTATATCATGAGAGGTGGTGAGTTTCAGAAGCTAAGCTGAACTGCACCTGCATTTCAGCGGCCAAAAAGCAAGAAACAGAAAAGGCTTAGCTTTGTCAGTGGCCGCTTTATAATCCTGTGTTGAGAAAGCGAGTAACGAGGGTTAATCTAAGAGTTCAGTTTTCCATACCATCAGGAACAGTTAAGAAGGCTTTTGTGTTCTGGGCTTGCTAATAGACGATGGACATTATTCCAATCTGCACAGAAGCGCTACTAGTTCCCTCAAACAAATCTTTCATAATCTGACACCTTTGTTTGACGCACACAAAAACGTGCCCTTACCTGTTGATTGGTGCCCTTACCTGTTGAGGTGCATGGATCCACACCTGACTGAAGAATGAAGCATCATGGCTGCTGCCAGGGAGGAAAACAGCAAGGGTCTATTGTGATGTCATCATCCATGTATGCTGAAGGGTTCCATTGTGACACGCTCAGTGTTCCGTCTATTGAAATTTTTATGGAGGCTGCCATATTGATTTTCTGGAGGCAGCCATTTTGATTTGCAGTTAAACACAGTTGTCATTTCAATGAATAAGAAATGTTGGCAAGGGTTTGTATTGCAACCACAGAAGTCAGCAAGGAGAAAACCTAGTTTATGAGCACTTTTCACTATAGCTGCATTAAAATACTGGGTTGGAATCTGCTTTTGGATTCCTGCAGCATGTAGCTCGGTTACAGAGGTGCTAAGGTAATTTAGTGCTAGCACAGAACTTTGATTGGACAGGCTGGTGAATCCTCATTCTGCCAACTCCAAAAATGCATAAAAGGTATGGTATCTCATGAGAGGTGGTGAGTTGCAGAAGCTAAGCTGAACTGCACCTGTATTTCAGCGGCCAAAAAGCATGAAACAGAAAATCTCTTAGCTTTCTCGGTGGCCGCTTTATATTCCTGTGTTGAGAAAGCGAGTAACGAGGGTTAATCTAAGAGTTCAGTTTTCCATACCATCAGGAACAGTTAAGAAGGCTTTTGTGTTCTGGGCTTGCTAATAGACGCTGGACAGTATTCCAATCTGCACAGAAGCGCCACTAGTTCCCTCAAACAAATCTTTCATAATCTGACACCTTCGTTTGACGCACACAAAAACGTGCCCTTACCTGTTGATTGGCGCCCTTACCTGTTGAGGTGCATGGATCCACACCTGACTGAAGAATGAAGCATCATGGCTGCTGCCAGGGAGGAAAACAGCAAGGGTCCATTGTGATGTCATCATCCATGTATGCTGAAGGGTTCCATTGTGACACGCTCAGTGTTCCGTCTATTGAAATTTTTATGGAGGCTGCCATATTGATTTTCTGGAGGCAGCCATTTTGATTTGCAGTTAAACACAGTTGTCATTTCAATGAATAAGAAATGTTGGGAAGGGATTGGATTGCAACCACAGAAGTCAGCAAGGAGAAAACCTAGTTTATGAGCACTTTTCACTATAGCTGCATTAAAATACTGGGTTGGAATTGTTGTGGAAACATATATGAAATGTATACTTGCTTGTATTATAACTAACAATTGCCTAAAACAAGATGGCCCCTGAAGCAGAAGCCAACTCCCTTACTAATGTCTTACTAATCATCAATCATCTTATGATAATGATATCTTCAGTTTATCTAACATCGGCTGATGTGATACATGTCCATTTTTGGTTTGATAATGTGACAATGAGATAATGCTACAGAGTCATTAAGTTCCCCTTTTATCTTCTATATAAACCCATGTATGACGCGTAATAAATAGAGCATCTAGCATTGACTTCATTGTGATGGTCTGTGTGTGATTTCTCTCGGTGTACGCCTAATACCTGAATACCAATTCGGAGCAGTACATCAACTCAGCCTGACCCTTGCATCAGGACCAGAACAGTTGGCGCCCAAAAGCGTGGGGCTTGTGGATTGGACCCCCTGCTGGAGCACCCCCAGAGACTGGACAAGGAGAGACGAGCCAACGGACACCGGGACCGGCCGGCCCGTAATAAGAGGTGAGAAAATAAATCATCTTACCTATTTGTGTTCCTTGGCCTAGTCAATCCACATTTGTACTAGGGAGGGGTGCATCGGCAGTCTGGGGCAACCTCGAGGGCATGAGAGTAAGAACCCCATTGTATTGATAAGATTTGATGTACTGTGGTTTATTATTTTTACATGTGTGTTGGTCTCTCTGTGAGGAGAGGCATAGACTGACAGAACAACCAAAGGGAGTCTCCCTAAGTGCCTACATTGAGGGGTAACCCTGGTGTGTGACCCCAAGAAATAGTAGAAGGGAGGGAGACGGCTTGCTGACAAGTGTTGGTCTCAGGCTCAAGGTGTTTGTTTGTCAGTGTCTGTGCTATCCGAGTATCAGAGACAGTAAGTGAAGGCTCCAGGACGTGTTTTGCAAAATGGGTAACCAGGAAAGTGTCCCGAAGGGCTACTGTTCACCTGGACAGTACGTGGCGGACCGGAGAGGAAAAGGTCATGTTAAAGGATTAAGCAAGTTACAGAAAAATTATAATATTGTAAAAGGTGGTACACTGTGTTCAGCTACATGGCAGACATTGTTAACTGAAAAGAGAGGTAGATTGCAAGATGATAAGTTGATTGATACAGTCAGAGTGTGGCTGGATTGCAGCAGAGAGTTTGAGCAGACAAAAGGAGATGCAATGTTTGATGAAAAGTCAGGACGTCATTATTATCGGCCTGGCTCAGTGTTAGTGAGAGAGCAGCCCCTGCCCTATAATGGTGCTGCTGAGAGAAAAAGGGAAGTTGGATTTGTACAGTGTGTGATCAACAGAACCCTGCCTCCCGAGATACATGCTTAGCCTGTGGTGCTCCGCGCCCACATGAAAGAGAAAACACTCTTTCAGCTCCACAGCCCGTCCCGCCTGTCTTAGCCACAGCACCACTTTGTCCTCAGCCAACACGCAAGGCTGGACGTGTAATTCCCCCAAACCTGTCCCTTCTGTCATGCCCCAAGTCACTACCATATACCCCATGATAAATCCGGATGGCACCTATATGCCAACCAGTCAACCCGTAGTGCCTGCTCACATCATGATGTATCCTGGAGATCCTCACACAGGACAGGAAGATGAGGGGGAAGAGGAATGTAAAGAACCCCCAGGGGAACAGTCAGAGGAGACGGTGGAATATGCAGCTAATACAGCTGGTGCAGGACAAACCCCTGCACGTGGGATGCCGCCTCTTAGCCTTTACTCTGATGTTTCCCCCCCACAAAGTCAGGGTACAGGGGTAACAAATGAATTTTTTCAACATCAACTTGCACAGTTGCGGAGTGACATGCATAACTTAGAGCAGGGAAATCTTACAGTTCTAAAGGAGGCATTGTTAAATACTCACCCTGTAGGACCTCCTAAGTATGTGTCTTTCACCCCCCCAGCAGATATTCACTATAGTGAATCTCATGCCAGACCCAGATACTCACCCTATGCCCTTTTTCAGGAAATTGTCTCAAGTGTATCAAACATATGGGTGTACATGGTCTGACCTACAGAGTATTGTAGAAAATAAGACTGGTGAATACTCTTCACTTATAATGGATCATATAAAACAACCAGAGCTCCCAGGAGCAAATTTTGACACCCGTGATTCAGAATCCGGGGACTGTTTCATTCAACAATTGTATAAATGGGCAAAGGACAGATTAGCAGAACAATCCACTACCTTGCAGGATATGGTACAGGACAAGGTAGAGTCAGTGGAGAAATTTGCCCAAAGGGTTAAACAAAATTATAAAGATATGGGATTCAGTCCAAATGAACCTGTACACTTGAGACTTCTGGCCCGTCATTTGTAGATGGTCTTAGACCAGATCTGAACAAAGCTCTTGTCACATGACGCCCAGAGTGGAAATCATTAACCTTAGAAATCTTAGAACAAGTTGCTAAAGGATTGGAGAGTAATACCAAGAAGACTCGCACAGCAGTTATGGCTGTCATGACAGGGGAAGAGGGAGAGGAAAGGCCCCCACCCCGTGTCTGTTATGGGTGCGGCAAGCCTGGACACATAAAGAGGAACTGTCGTTCCAGGCACTTGTGGCCAGTGAACCAAGGCCAAGGAGGAACACCACCTTCTTCCTGGTCAGCCACACCCCGCTAGGATATTGGCAAACCAGTGTTGCTGGGAGGGGACACCTCATGTATGGCAGTCTCTGCCCCTCCAGCTGGCCCCGCCCCTCGAATCACCCTCGATGTGGCAGGGAAGGAACTCTCATTCCTTGTAGACACTGGTGCAGCCCGCAGCGTGTTATGTGAAACTGCCATACTCCCTTCCTGGCTCACAAATATCCATTTGCCCTGTTCTGGCTTGGAAGGGGTTACACAGCACAACCCTGTTACTAAACCTCTCTTGATTACTCCATCTACTAAGTCCCGAAACCAATTCCCACAATTGCATCTACCCACTGGAGTAATGTCACAATTTGTTGTAAGCCAGACTTGTCCTTTTAATCTATTAGGTTCGGATTTTCTTCAGAAAATACGGGCCAACATTCAATTCAGGGAGGATGGTACAGTTGCCTTGGGTACAGACCTGTGCCCAGAGGAAACTTGTCTCCTGATGGCATTAACAGCCCAGCCTTCTGAATCACCCGAGCAAGGGGATACGCTGCAAAGCATTTTGCACCTCATCCCTGACACCCTATGGGCCAAAGGTCCCCAAGACATAGGGCGTCTCAAGGTCCCGCCAGTCACTGTTACCTTGAAGAATCCCAACCTACTACCATACAAAGCTCAATACCCTCTGTCCATTCCACAGAAGGATGCTATCACCCTCCAGATACAGACCTTTCTCGCAAATGGGGCTATCAAAGTAACCACCTCCCCTGTAACACTCCCTTATACCCAGTTAAGAAACGGAGGGAGAAAGGACAACCCCTGTGTATCGCATGGTCCAAGACCTCAGAGCAATCAATGAGGCTACAGTCTTTGAGACCCCTATTGTTCCAAATCCTCATACTTTGCTTGCTAGCATTCCTCCTACAGCTTCTATTTTTACAGTCATTGATCTGGCAAATGCTTTTTCTCTGTCCCACTGCATGAGGACTCTCAATTTCTCTTTGCATTCACACATGATGGGAAACAGTACACATGGACTGTTTTGCCTCAAGGAGCTCAGAATAGCCCATCCTGTTTCAGTAAAGCTATGGCATCCATCTTACAACCGTGGCAAGCAGATCACCCTGAGGTGGAACTCTTACAATATGTGGATGATTTACTCCTCTGTGCTGACTCACATCCCACCTGCCTACACTCAACTACCTCACTTCTCCAATTTCTGGCAGATGCTGGGTGTAAAGCTTCTCAGTCCAAGTTACAGTTGTGTCTTCCAAAAGTTATTTTTCTAGGCCACTGTATCTCACAAGGCAGTAAACATCTTACGGATGCCAGGAAGAAAGCAGTCTCAGACATCTCACTCCCAGACACTCCTCATCAACTGCAGACCTTTCTGGGACTTATTTCTTATTGTAGGCCATGGATTCCTGATGCATCAGTCCTGATGCAGCCACTCTATGACTGCATACCACGTGTGGCCACTGTTCCTTTTCAGATGACATCAGAAGCCATAGAAGCATTTGAAACTCTCAAAAAGCCATTATAACTGCCCCAGCTCTTGGCATTCCTAACTACAAACTTTCCTTCCGGCTTTATGTCATGGAGCGTCAGGGTCATGCTACAGGAGTTCTCACCCAGAGCCATGGGGGCCGTAATAGACCCCTAGGCTACTTCTCAAAGCGTCTTGACCCTGTAGCCAGAGCCACTCCTTCTTGTGTCAGGGCCGTTCATGCTGCTAGTTCCCTTCTGGACGCTACCTCTGACATTATCTTAGGACACCCCCTCACCATCATGGCTCCTCATGACATTTCTGCCATCCTTCAGCAGACACAACCTAAACATCTTACTGCACAGCGCCATCTCAGACTTCAGTGTAGTCTGCTTCTACCAGATAATGTCACCATTCAAAGATGCCACATCCTCAACCCGGCTGCACTCCTTCCTCTCCCAAGGGGGAGTATACTACAGATTCTGTGGATTTTATTGATTTACAGGCAGAAGAAGATCTTCAGGAAGAGGAATTATGGACAGCTACTGACTCTCTTAATGAGGAACCAGACCATGATTGCATTACAATGATGGAAGCTGAAGTAGGAACACCACCATCAATACAAGACACTCCCTTGCAAAACCCAAAATGGACACTCTTTGTGGACGGCTCAAGGTATGCCGATGACAAAGGGAAATTCCATACTGGCATGGCAGTTACTAGTGAGTATGAAGTGCTGTGTGCAAGGCAATTGCGCCCAGACCAGTCAGCACAGGAAGCTGAACTCATAGCTCTTACTGAGGCCTGCCTCATAGCAAAAGACTCCACTGCCAACATCTATACAGACTCCAGATATGCCTTTGGAGTAGTCCATGACTTTGGAACAATATGGAAAGCTAGGGATTACATTACAGCCGCAGGAACCCCAATTAAACATGCTTCAGCAGTAGAGGCCTTAATGACTGCAGTACTCCTGCCTACCGAAGTGGCAGTAATCAAAGTCAAGGCACATACCCGTGCTGACACACCAGAGGCCAAGGGAAATGCTTTGGCTGACCGAGCTGCCAAAAAGGCAGCAATGGAAGAGGAAAGAGCACAGCCAGATAAAATCATGCTGGCACAAGAAGATCTCAAACAACAAGAAGTATCATGGGATCTGCTAAAACAGATGCAAAAGCAAGCCACTCGCTCAGAGAAGGAAGCCTGGCTGAAGGAGTCAGCCCTTGAAGAAGAAACCGGACTCTGGACACAAGGGAAGAAGGTGTGCTTGCCCAGAGCACTCTATCCCTTAATTGCCTCTGTGGCCCATGGACCCACTCACCAATCTAAGACAATAATGAAAGAGCTCATTGATAAAATATGGGTAGCCCCAGGAATCACCCCTGTTTTGGTGAGGTATGTCCAATCATGTCTAATCTGTGCCCAATGCAACCCCGGTAGGACTGAGCCCACGCCCAAAAGATGTCTCCCAAAAGCCTTATACCCCTTCCAGAGGATCCAGATTGATCATATCCAGATGCCAATGTGCCAAGGGTTTCAATACGTGTTAGTAGTGGTAGACATGTTCTCTGGGTGGCCAGAAGCCTACCCCGTCAGGAATCAGACAGCAACAACTACTGCTAAGAAATTGATACAGGAAACTGTCTGTAGGTACGGGGTACCTGAGGTCATTGAGAGTGATCAGGGCCCAGCATTCACTGCTAACCTAACCCTAGAAGTCTGGAAGATGATAGGGTCACACCTGGCGTTTCACACCCCTACAGACCCCAAAGTAGCGGCAAGGTTGAGAGACTGAACGGGGTATTAAAGTCAAAAATGTTGAAAATGACTAGGGAGACAGGGCTAAACTGGGTCCAGTGTTTACCTATAGCACTCTTTGCAATCAGGCACACTCCAAAACCTCCCCACAAGCTGACTCCACATGAGATATTGTTTGGGTCAGGACCCCGGATGGGGCTGTACTTCCCACAACAACTGCAAATGCATTATGAATCCATTGCAAAATATGTGATAGCTCTGAGCAAACAGTTATCTAACATCCATGCACAAGTCTTTTCTTCCATTCCAGATCCTGACTCCCTAGAGGGAAGCCACACTCTGAAACCAGGAGAGTGGGTGGTGGTCAAGAAACACGTCAGAAGTACCCTGGAACCACGTTTCGAGGGGCCTTACCAAGTGCTGCTGACCACACCAACTTCCGTAAAGCTCGAAGGGAGACCCACCTGGATTCACGCCTCTCATTGCAAAAGGATAAGATGCCCGCCAGATCCAGAGCTAATAAAATGATTTTCTTTTGTCTACTAGCACCCTTAACACTTACCAGTGCATATGTACTTCCCCAGAAAAGGATGATGGATGGGACAATAAGTTTGTCAAACATCATCAGGTGTTGTATGAGAGCCTGAAGGAAGGTGACTCAGACTCCACCCCTTCACTAAAAGATTGTTGGATATGTACACATAGCCCAATAAATGCAAGAACTATGCCTTACATAGCGGTGCCCCTAACCCTTCTAGAGTTAAGGGAACTGGCGGGATCAGCTATTTTCCTTTCAAGTATACAAGAGGTCAATTCCAAAGATGGCAACAGAAAAGCTTCCCTAACCGTAGTAGCATGGGATGGGTCCCCATGGCTAATGATAAACAGATCAGGACCCTCAGCTGAGTATAGCAACATGCCCTGGAATGACTACATGTGGACCAATGTATCTTGCTTTCCAAATTGGACCCACTGTCACTGTCTATAGGTGCAGACCCACGGTATGGTTTTTAGTCCCCATAACAAATCAGGCTGTAATGATTCCAACCCGGACAGCCCAGTGCAGTGCATAGGTATATATGCTGGAGCAAGTGGTGATCTAGCCTGCACCCGCCGCACTATAAGTGACCTAATAACAGGGATAACTAGTAACACAACGGAGGGCCAAAAAGAGGGGATGAAACTAGCAGAAGGTGCCTTACTAGCCAAATTAATCACTAGGTTGTTCAATAGCACAGTGGTTTTTATCCCAGAGAACATATACATAGTATGTGGACACAAAGCATATAAATGGCTCCCTGCAGACTTCAATGGTTTATGTACAATTGCAAGGCTCACGCCAGCCACCTTTATACTGCCTCATGGGAACCTAGATGTCAATGCTATCCCCAAGCATACCTTATACAGGAGAGCTGCAGATAACACTCCTAGACCTAATGGAAAACCCCATGTTGTGGAAATGAGTATTCCCAACAAAATCTTTAGCGCCCTGTTTGTCTATCCCATGATTATGCAAATGTATGACAAACTGGTAATGGCCACTGACTACCTAGATGATCAGATTTGGGAGATAATGAAATTGATGAATACATCTAATATTGTCCAGAACCAGCTCATCATAGTCACTAATCAACACACTCTGGTGCTAGACTACTTGACTGCAAAGGAAGGAGGAATGTGTCAGGTAATAGGTACTGCATGCTGCCACTATATTGATCCACAAGGTAATCTACAAGTGAAAGTGGGTTTGGAAAAGATAAGTGAGATACGTGATCAATGGTTGGATGCACATAGAGCAGATAAATCAACATGGTGGTCTGACACTTTCTCATTCCTTAATCCCAGCACCTGGTTCAAAGGAATTGGAGGATGGGTAATGGGAATAATTCAGGGAATACTGCAGATAGCCCTAATATTGTTGATAAGTTACATACTGATCAAACTTGTTGTTTCATGCATCAACCGCATCACCAAAAAGAAGAAGACTGTTGAAGAACCAATAATGCTCCTCTACGAACACATGGCTACAATCGATGTGGATGTTATCCCAACACCTCCCCGTCGCCAACTCCAGCTGATGAAGCTCCTCCACCAAGGACTGAAGACCCAAGAACTGAGAACTAGGGACAGATGAATCCCAGGGTATTACCAGAAGTCCGTTTAACCGGGAGCCTATCCACAAGGGATAGGTTGTCGCCACTGTCGGTGAAGAGGATGCGAAAGGTATTCACTGTGGATTCGTTAGGCTTAGGGAAAGTCTACAATCAAGTCTACAAGGGGGGACTGTTGTGGAAACATATATGAAATGTATACTTGCTTGTATTATAACTAACAATTGCCTAAAACAAGATGGCCCCTGAAGCAGAAGCCAACTCCCTTACTAATGTCTTACTAATCATCAATCATCTTATGATAATGATGACTTCAGTTTATCTAACATCGGCTGATGTGATACATGTCCATTTTTGGTTTGATAATGTGACAATGAGATAATGCTACAGAGTCATTAAGTTCCCCTTTTATCTTCTATATAAACCCATGTATGACGCGTAATAAATAGAGCATCTAGCATTGACTTCATTGTGATGGTCTGTGTGTGATTACTCTCGGCGTACGCCTAATACCTGAATACCAATTCGGAGCAGTACATCAACTCAGCCTGACCCTTGCATCAGGACCAGAACAGAATCTGCTTTTCGATTCCTGCAGCATGTAGCTCAGTTACAGAAGTGCTAAGTTAATTTAGTGCTAGCACAGAACTTTGATTGGATAGGCTGGTGCATCCTCATTCTGCCAACTCCAAAAATGCATAAAAGGTATGGTATCTCATGAGAGGTGGTGAGTTGCAGAAGCTAAGCTGAACTGCACCTGCATTTCAGCGGCCAAAAAGCAAGAAACAGAAAAGGCTTAGCTTTGTCGGTGGCCGCTTTATATTCCTGTGTTGAGAAAGCGAGTAACGAGGGTTAATCTAAGAGTTCAGTTTTCCATACCATCAGGAACAGTTAAGAAGGCTTTTGTGTTCTGGGCTTGCTAATAGATGCTAAACAGTATTCCAATCTGCACAGAAGCGCCACTAGTTCCCTCAAACAAATCTTTCATAATCTGACACCTTTGTTTGACACACACAAAAACGTGCCCTTACCTGTTGATTGGTGCTCTTACCTGTTGAGGTGCATGGATCCACACCTGACTGAAGAATGAAGCATCATGGCTGCTGCCAGGGAGGAAAACAGCAAGGGTCCATTGTGATGTCATCATCCATGTATGCTGAAGGGTTCCATTGTGACACGCTCAGTGTTCCGTCTATTGAAATTTTTATGGAGGCTGCCATATTGATTTTCTGGAGGCAGCCATTTTGATTTGCAGTTAAACACAGTTGTCATTTCAATGAATAAGAAATGTTGGCAAGGGATTGGATTGCAACCACAGAAGTCAGCAAGGAGAAAACCTAGTTTATGAGCACTTTTCACTATAGCTGCATTAAAATACTGGGTTGGAATCTGCTTTTGGATTCCTGCAGCATGTAGCTCAGTTACAGAGGTGCTAAGGTAATTTAGTGCTAGCACAGAACTTTGATTGGACAGGCTGGTGCATCCTCTTTCTGCCAACTCCAAAAATGCATAAAAGGTATTGTATCTCATGAGAGGTGGTGAGTTGCAGAAGTTAAGCTGAACTGCACCTGCATTTCAGCGGCCAAAAAGCAAGAAACAGAAAATCTCTTAGCTTTCTCGGTGGCCGCTTTATATTCCTGTGTTGAGAAAGCGAGTAACGAGGGTTAATCTAAGAGTTCAGTTTTCCATACCATCAGGAACAGTTAAGAAGGCTTTTGTGTTCTGGGCTTGCTAATAGACGCTGGACAGTATTCCAATCTGCACAGAAGCGCAACTAGTTTCCTCAAACAAATCTTTCATAATCTGACACCTTCGTTTGACGCACACAAAAACGTGCCCTTACCTGTTGATTGGCGCCCTTACCTGTTGAGGTGCATGGATCCACACCTGACTGAAGAATGAAGCATCATGGCTGCTGCCAGGGAGGAAAACAGCAAGGGTCCATTGTGATGTCATCATCCATGTATGCTGAAGGGTTCCATTGTGACACGCTCAGTGTTCCGTCTATTGAAATTTTTATGGAGGCTGCCATATTGATTTTCTGGAGGCAGCCATTTTGATTTGTAGTTAAACACAGTTGTCATTTCAATGAATAAGAAATGTTGGGAAGGGAATGGATTGCAACCACAGAAGTCAGCAAGGAGAAAACCTAGTTTATGAGCACTTTTCACTATAGCTGCAATAAAATACTGGGTTGGAATCTGCTTTTCGATTCCTGCAGCATGTAGCTCAGCTACAGAGGTGCTAAGTTAATTTAGTGCTAGCACAGAACTTTGATTGGACAGGCTGGTGCATCCTCATTCTGCCAACTCCAAAAATGCATAAAAGGTATGGTATCTCATGAGAGGTGGTGAGTTGCAGAAGCTAAGCTGAACTGCACCTGCATTTCAGCGGCCAAAAAGCAAGAAACAGAAAAGGCTTAGCTTTGTCGGTGGCCGCTTTATATTCCTGTGTTGAGAAAGCGAGTAACGAGGGTTAATCTAAGAGTTCAGTTTTCCATACCATCAGGAACAGTTAAGAAGGCTTTTGTGTTCTGGGCTTGCTAATAGACGCTGGACAGTATTCCAATCTGCACAGAAGCGCCACTAGTTCCCTCAAACAAATCTTTCATAATCTGACACCTTTGTTTGAAACACACAAAAACGTGCCCTTACCTGTTGATTGGTGCTCTTACCTGTTGAGGTGCATGGATCCACACCTGACTGAAGAATGAAGCATCATGGCTGCTGCCAGGGAGGAAAACAGCAAGGGTCCATTGTGATGTCATCATCCATGTATGCTGAAGGGTTCCATTGTGACACGCTCAGTGTTCCGTCTATTGAAATTTTTATGGAGGCTGCCATATTGATTTTCTGGAGGCAGCCATTTTGATTTGCAGTTAAACACAGTTGTCATTTCAATGAATAAGAAATGTTGGCAAGGGATTGGATTGCAACCACAGAAGCCAGCAAGGAGAAAACCTAGTTTATGAGCACTTTTCACTATAGCTGCATTAAAATACTGGGTTGGAATCTGCTTTTGGATTCCTGCAGCATGTAGCTCAGTTACAGAGGTGCTAAGGTAATTTAGTGCTAGCACAGAACTTTAATTGGACAGGCTGGTGCATCCTCATTGTGCCAACTCCAAAAATGTAGAAAAGGTATAGTATCTCATGAGAGGTGGTGAGTTGCAGAAGCTAAGCTGAACTGCACCTGTATTTCAGCGGCCAAAAAGCAAGAAACAGAAAAGGCTTAGCTTTGTCAGTGGCTGCTTTATATTCCTGTGTTGAGAAAGCGAGTAACGAGGGTTAATCTAAGAGTTCAGTTTCCCATACCATCAGGAACAGTTAAGAAGGCTTTTGTGTTCTGGGCTTGCTAATAGACGCTGGACAGTATTCCAATCTGCACAGATGCGCCACTTGTTCCCTCAAACAAATCTTTCATAATCTGACACCTTCGTTTGACGCACACAAAAACGTGCCCTTACCTGTTAATTGGTGCCCTTACCTGTTGAGGTGCATGGATCCACACCTGACTGAAGAATGAAGCATCATGGCTGCTGCCAGGGAGGAAAACAGCAAGGGTCCATTGTGATGTCATCATCCATGTATGCTGAAGGGTTCCATTGTGACACGCTCAGTGTTCCGTCTATTGAAATTTTTATGGAGGCTGCCATATTGATTTTCTGGAGGCAGCCATTTTGATTTGCAGTTAAACACAGTTGTCATTTTAATGAATAAGAAATGTTGTCAAGGGATTGGATTGCAACCACAGAAGTCAGCAAGGAGAAAACCTAGTTTATGAGCACTTTTGACTATAGCTGCATTAAAACACTGGGTTGGAATCTGCTTTTGGATTCCTGCAGCATGTAGCTCAGTTACAGAGGTGCTAAGTTAATTTAGTGCTAGCACAGAACTTTGATTGGACAGGCTGGTGCATCCTCATTCTGCCAACTCCAAAAATGCATAAAAGATATGGTATCTCATGAGAGGTGGTGAGTTGCAGAAGCTAAGCTGAACAGCACCTGCATTTCAGCGGCCAAAAAGCAAGAAACAGAAAAGGCTTAGCTTTGTCAGTGGCCGCTTTATATTCCTGTGTTGAGAAAGCGAGTAACGAGGGTTAATCTAAGAGTTCAGTTTCCCATACCATCAGGAACAGTTAAAAAAGGCTTTTGTGTTCTGGGCTTGCTAATAGACGCTGGACAGTATTCCAATCTGCACAGAAGCGCCACTTGTTCCCTCAAACAAATCTTTCATAATCTGACACCTTCGTTTGACGCACACAAAAACGTGCCCTTACCTGTTGATTGGTGCCTTTACCTGTTGAGGTGCATGGATCCACACCTGACTGAAGAATGAAGCATCATGGCTGCTGCCAGGGAGGAAAACAGCAAGGGTCCATTGTGACGTCATCATCCATGTATGCTGAAGGGTTCCATTGTGACACGCTCAGTGTTCCGTCTATTGAAATTTTTATGGAGGCTGCCATATTGATTTTCTGGAGGCAGCCATTTTGATTTGCAGTTAACCACAGTTGTCATTTCAATGAATAAGAAATGTTGGCAAGGGTTTGGATTGCAACCACAGAAGTCAGCAAGGAAAAAAAATTGTTCATGAGCATTTTTAACTATAGCTGCATTAAAATACTGGGTTGGAATCTGCTTTTGGATTCCTGCACCATGTAGCTCAGTTACAGAGGTGCTAAGTTAATTTAGTGCTAGCACAGAACTTTTATTGGATAGGCTGGTGCATCCTCATTCTGCCAACTCCAAAAATGCATAAAAGGTATGGTATATCATGAGAGGTGGTGAGTTTCAGAAGCTAAGTTGAACTGCACCTGCATTTCAGCGGCCAAAAAGCAAGAAACAGAAAAGGCTTAGCATTGTCGGTGGCCGCTTTATATTCCTGTGTTGAGAAAGCGAGTAACGAGGGTTAATCTAAGAGTTCAGTTTCCCATACCATCAGGAACAGTTAAGAAGGCTTTTGTGTTCTGGGCTTGCTAATAGACGCTGGACAGTATTCCAATCTGCACAGAAGCGCCACTTGTTCCCTCAAACAAATCTTTCATAATCTGACACCTTCGTTTGACGCACACAAAATCGTGCCCTTACCTGTTGATTGGTGCCTTTACCTGTTGAGGTGCATGGATCCACACCTGACTGAAGAATGAAGCATCATGGCTGCTGCCAGGGAGGAAAACAGCAAGGGTCCATTGTGACGTCATCATCCATGTATGCTGAAGGGTTCCATTGTGACACGCTCAGTGTTCCGTCTATTGAAATTTTTATGGAGGCTGCCATATTGATTTTCTGGAGGCAGCCATTTTGATTTGCAGAAAACCACAGTTGTCATTTCAATGAATAAGAAATGTTGGCAAGGATTTGGATTGCAACCACAGAAGTCAGCAAGGAGAAAACCTAGTTCATGAGCATTTTTAACTATAGCTGCATTAAAATACTGGGTTGGAATCTGCTTTTGGATTCCTGCACCATGTAGCTCAGTTACAGAGGTGCTAAGTTAATTTAGTGCTAGCACAGAACTTTTATTGGATAGGCTGGTGCATCCTCATTCTGCCAACTCCAAAAATGCATAAAAGGTATGGTATATCATGAGAGGTGGTGAGTTTCAGAAGCTAAGCTGAATTGCACCTGCATTTCAGCGGCCAAAAAGCAAGAAACAGAAAAGGCTTAGCATTGTCGGTGGCCGCTTTATATTCCTGTGTTGAAAAAGCGAGTAACGAGGGTTAATCTAAGAGTTCAGTTTTCCATACCATCAGGAACAGTTAAGAAGGCTTTTGTGTTCTGGGCTTGCTAATAGATGCTGGACAGTATTCCAATCTGCACAGAAGCGCCACTTGTTCCCTCAAACAAATCTTTCATAATCTGACACCTTCGTTTGACGCACACAAAAACGTGCCCTTACCTGTTGATTGGTGCCCTTACCTGTTGAGGTGCATGGATCCACACCTGACTGAAGAATGAAGCATCATGGCTGCTGCCAGGGAGGAAAACAGCAAGGGTCCATTGTGATGTCATCATCCATGTATGCTGAAGGGTTCCATTGTGACACGCTCAGTGTTCCGTCTATTGAAATTTTTATGGAGGCTGCCATATTGATTTTCTGGAGGCAGCCATTTTGATTTGCAGTTAAACACAGTTGTCATTTCAATGAATAAGAAATGTTGGCAAGGGTTTGGATTGCAACCACCGAAGTCAGCAAGGAGAAAACCTAGTTTATGAGCACTTTTCACTATAGCTGCATTAAAATACTGGGTTGGAATCTGCTTTTCGATTCCTGCAGCATGTAGCTCAGTTACAGAAGTGCTAAGTTAATTTAGTGCTAGCACATAACTTTGATTGGATAGGCTGGTGCATCCTCATTCTGCCAACTCCAAAAATGCATAAAAGGTATGGTATATCATGAGAGGTGGTGAGTTGCAGAAGCTAAGCTGAACTGCTCCTGCATTTCAGCGGCCAAAAAGCAAGAAACAGAAAAGGTCTTAGCTTTGTCGGTGGCCGCTTTATATTCCTGTGTTGAGAAAGCGAGTAACGAGGGTTAATCTAAGAGTTCAGTCTTCCATACCATCAGGAACAGTTAAGAAGGCTTTTGTGTTCTGGGCTTGCTAATAGATGCTAAACATTATTCCAATCTGCACAGAAGCGCCACTTGTTCCCTCAAACAAATCTTTCATAATCTGACACCTTCGTTTGACGCACACAAAATCGTGCCCTTACCTGTTGATTGGTGCCTTTACCTGTTGAGGTGCATGGATCCACACCTGACTGAAGAATGAAGCATCATGGCTGCTGCCAGGGAGGAAAACAGCAAGGGTCCATTGTGACGTCATCATCCATGTATGCTGAAGGGTTCCATTGTGACACGCTCAGTGTTCCGTCTATTGAAATTTTTATGGAGGCTGCCATATTGATTTTCTGGAGGCAGCCATTTTGATTTGCAGTTAAACACAGTTGTCATTTCAATGAATAAGAAATGTTGGCAAGGGTTTGGATTGCAACCACAGAAGTCAGCAAGGAGAAAACCTAGTTTATGAGCACTTTTAACTATAGCTGCATTAAAATACTGGGTTGGAATCTGCTTTTGGATTCCTGCACCATGTAGCTCAGTTACAGAGGTGCTAAGTTAATTTAGTGCTAGCACAGAACTTTTATTGGATAGGCTGGTGCATCCTCATTCTGCCAACTCCAAAAATGCATAAAAGGTATGGTATATCATGAGAGGTGGTGAGTTTCAGAAGCTAAGCTGAATTGCACCTGCATTTCAGCGGCCAAAAAGCAAGAAACAGAAAAGGCTTAGCATTGTCGGTGGCCGCTTTATATTCCTGTGTTGAAAAAGCGAGTAACGAGGGTTAATCTAAGAGTTCAGTTTTCCATACCATCAGGAACAGTTAAGAAGGCTTTTGTGTTCTGGGCTTGCTAATAGATGCTGGACAGTATTCCAATCTGCACAGAAGCGCCACTTGTTCCCTCAAACAAATCTTTCATAATCTGACACCTTTGTTTGACACACACAAAAACGTGCCCTTACCTGTTGATTGGTGCCCTTACCTGTTGAGGTGCATGGATCCACACCTGACTGAAGAATGAAGCATCATGGCTGCTGCCAGGGAGGAAAACAGCAATGGTCTATTGTGATGTCATCATCCATGTATGCTGAAGGGTTCCATTGTGACACGCTCAGTGTTCCGTCTATTGAAATTTTTATGGAGGCTGCCATATTGATTTTCTGGAGGCAGCCATTTTGATTTGCAGTTAAACACAGTTGTCATTTCAATGAATAAGAAATGTTGGCAAGGGATTGGATTGCAACCACAGAAGTCAGCAAGGAGAAAACCTAGTTTATGAGCACTTTTCAATATAGCTGCATTAAAATACTGGGTTGGAATCTACTTTTCGATTCCTGCAGCATGTAGCTCAGTTACAGAGGTGCTAAGTTAATTTAGTTCTAGCACAGAACTTTTATTGGACAGGCTGGTGCATCCTCATTCTGCCAACTCCAAAAATGCATAAAAGGTATGGTATATCATGAGAGGTGGTGAGTTTCAGAAGCTAAGTTGAACTGCACCTGCATTTCAGCGGCCAAAAAGCAAGAAACAGAAAAGGCTTAGCTTTGTCGGTGGCCGCTTTATATTCCTGTGTTGAGAAAGCGAGTAACGAGGGTTAATCTAAGAGTTCAGTTTTCCATACCATCAGGAACAGTTAAGAAGGCTTTTGTGTTCTGGGCTTGCTAATAGATGCTGGACAGTATTCCAATCTGCACAGAAGCGCCACTAGTTCCCTCAAACAAATCTTTCATAATCTGACACCTTTGTTTGACACACACAAAAACGTGCCCTTACCTGTTGATTGGTGCTCTTACCTGTTGAGGTGCATGGATCCACACCTGACTGAAGAATGAAGCATCATGGCTGCTGCCAGGGAGGAAAACAGCAAGGGTCCATTGTGATGTCATCATCCATGTATGCTGAAGGGTTCCATTGTGACACGCTCAGTGTTCCGTCTATTGAAATTTTTATGGAGGCTGCCATATTGATTTTCTGGAGGCAGCCATTTTGATTTGCAGTTAAACACAGTTGTCATTTCAATGAATAAGAAATGTTGGCAAGGGATTGGATTGCAACCACAGAAGTCAGCAAGGAGAAAACCTAGTTTATGAGCACTTTTCACTATAGCTGCATTAAAATACTGGGTTGGAATCTGCTTTTCGATTCCTGCAGCATGTAGCTCAGTTACAGAGGTGCTAAGTTAATTTAGTGCTAGCACAGAACTTTGATTGGACAGGCTGGTGCATCCTCATTCTGCCAACTCCAAAAATGCATAAAAGGTATGGTATCTCATGAGAGGTGGTGAGTTGCAGAAGCTAAGCTGAACTGCACCTGCATTTCAGCGGCCAAAAAGCAAGAAACAGAAAAGGCTTAGCTTTGTCGGTGGCCGCTTTATATTCCTGTGTTGAGAAAGCGAGTAACGAGGGTTAATCTAAGAGTTCAGTTTTCCATACCATCAGGAACAGTTAAGAAGGCTTTTGTGTTCTGGGCTTGCTAATAGATGCTAAACAGTATTCCAATCTGCACAGAAGCGCCACTAGTTCCCTCAAACAAATCTTTCATAATCTGACACCTTCGTTTGACGCACACAAAAACGTGCCCTTACCTGTTGATTGGTGCCCTTACCTGTTGAGGTGCATGGATCCACACCTGACTGAAGAATGAAGCATCATGGCTGCTGCCAGGGAGGAAAACAGCAAGGGTCCATTGTGATGTCATCATCCATGTATGCTGAAGGGTTCCATTGTGACACGCTCAGTGTTCCGTCTATTGAAATTTTTATGGAGGCTGCCATATTGATTTTCTGGAGGCAGCCATTTTGATTTGCAGTTAAACACAGTTGTCATTTCAATGAATAAGAAATGTTGGCAAGGGATTGGATTGCAACCACAGAAGTCAGCAAGGAGAAAACCTAGTTTATGAGCACTTTTCACTATAGCTGCATTAAAATACTGGGTTGGAATCTGCTTTTCGATTCCTGCAGCATGTAGCTCAGTTACAGAGGTGCTAAGTTCATTTAGTGCTAGCACAGAACTTTTATTGGACAGGCTGGTGCATCCTCATTCTGCCAACTCCAAAAATGCATAAAAGGTATGGTATATCATGAGAGGTGGTGAGTTTCAGAAGCTAAGCTGAACTGCACCTGCATTTCAGCGGCCAAAAAGCAAGAAACAGAAAAGGCTTAGCTTTGTCGGTGGCCGCTTTATATTCCTGTGTTGAGAAAGCGAGTAACGAGGGTTAATCTAAGAGTTCAGTTTTCCATACCATCAGGAACAGTTAAGAAGGCTTTTGTGTTCTGGGCTTGCTAATAGATGCTAAACAGTATTCCAATCTGCACAGAAGCGCCACTAGTTCCCTCAAACAAATCTTTCATAATCTGACACCTTTGTTTGACACACACAAAAACGTGCCCTTACCTGTTGATTGGTGCTATTACCTGTTGAGGTGCATGGATCCACACCTGACTGAAGAATGAAGCATCATGGCTGCTGCCAGTGAGGAAAACAGCAAGGGTCCATTGTGATGTCATCATCCATGTATGCTGAAGGGTTCCATTGTGACACGCTCAGTGTTCCGTCTATTGAAATTTTTATGGAGGCTGCCATATTGATTTTCTGGAGGCAGCCATTTTGATTTGCAGTTAAACACAGTTGTCATTTCAATGAATAAGAAATGTTGGCAAGGGATTGGATTGCAACCACAGAAGTCAGCAAGGAGAAAACCTAGTTTATGAGCACTTTTCACTATAGCTGCATTAAAATACTGGGTTGGAATCTGCTTTTGGATTCCTGCAGCATGTAGCTCAGTTACAGAGGTGCTAAGGTAATTTAGTGCTAGCACAGAACTTTGATTGGACAGGCTGGTGCATCCTCTTTCTGCCAACTCCAAAAATGCATAAAAGGTATGGTATCTCATGAGAGGTGGTGAGTTGCAGAAGTTAAGCTGAACTGCACCTGCATTTCAGCGGCCAAAAAGCAAGAAACAGAAAATCTCTTAGCTTTCTCGGTGGCCGCTTTATATTCCTGTGTTGAGAAAGCGAGTAACGAGGGTTAATCTAAGAGTTCAGTTTTCCATACCATCAGGAACAGTTAAGAAGGCTTTTGTGTTCTGGGCTTGCTAATAGACGCTGGACAGTATTCCAATCTGCACAGAAGCGCCACTAGTTCCCTCAAACAAATCTTTCATAATCTGACACCTTCGTTTGACGCACACAAAAACGTGCCCTTACCTGTTGATTGGCGCCCTTACCTGTTGAGGTGCATGGATCCACACCTGACTGAAGAATGAAGCATCGTGGCTGCTGCCAGGGAGGAAAACAGCAAGGGTCCATTGTGATGTCATCATCCATGTATGCTGAAGGGTTCCATTGTCACACGCTCAGTGTTCCGTCTATTGAAATTTTTATGGAGGCTGCCATATTGATTTTCTGGAGGCAGCCATTTTGATTTGCAGTTAAACACAGTTGTCATTTCAATGAATAAGAAATATTGGCAAGGGATTGGATTGCAACCACAGAAGTCAGCAAGGAGAAAACCTAGTTTATGAGTACTTTTCACTATAGCTGCATTAAAATACTGGGTTGGAATCTGCTTTTCAATTCCTGCAGCATGTAGCTCAGTTACAGAGGTGCTAAGTTCATTTAGTGCTAGCACAGAACTTTGATTGGACAGGCTGGTGCATCCTCATTCTGCCAACTCTAAAAATGCATAAAAGGTATGGTATCTCATGAGAGGTGGTGAGTTGCAGAAGCTAAGCTGAACTGCACCTGCATTTCAGCGGCCAAAAAGCAAGAAACAGAAAAGGCTTAGCTTTGTCGGTGGCCGCTTTATAATCCTGTGTTGAGAAAGCGAGTAACGAGGGTTACTCTAAGAGTTCAGTTTTCCATACCATCAGGAACAGTTAAGAAGGCTTTTGTGTTCTGGGCTTGCTAATAGACGCTGGGCAGTATTCCAATCTGCACAGAAGCGCCACTAGTTCCCTCAAACAAATCTTTCATAATCTGACACTTTCGTTTGACGCACACAAAAACGTGCCCTTACCTGTTGATTGGTGCCCTTACCTGTTGAGGTGCATGGATCCACACCTGACTGAAGAATGAAGCATCATGGCTGCTGCCAGGGAGGAAAACAGCAAGGGTCCATTGTGATGTCATCATCCATGTATGCTGAAGGGTTCCATTGTGACACGCTCAGTGTTCCGTCTATTGAAATTTTTATGGAGGCTGCCATATTGATTTTCTGGAGGCAGCCATTTTGATTTGCAGTTAAACACAGTTGTCATTTCAATGAATAAGAAATGTTGGCAAGGGATTGGATTGCAACCACAGAAGTCAGCAAGGAGAAAACCTAGTTTATGAGCACTTTTCACTATAGCTGCATTAAAATACAGGGTTGGAATCTGCTTTTGGATTCCTGCAGCATGTAGCTCAGTTACAGAGGTGCTAAGTTAATTTAGTGCTAGCACAGAACTTTGATTGGACAGGCTGGTGCATCCTCATTCTGCCAACTCCAAAAATGCATAAAAGGTATGGTATCTCATGAGAGGTGGTGAGTTGCAGAAGCTAAGCTGAACTGCACCTGCATTTCAGCGGCCAAAAAGCAAGAAACAGAAAAGGCTTAGCTTTGTCGGTGGCCGCTTTATATTCCTGTGTTGAGAAAGCGAGTAACGAGGGTTAATCTAAGAGTTCAGTTTTCCATACCATCAGGAACAGTTAAGAAGGCTTTTGTGTTTTGGGCTTGCTAATAGATGCTGGACAGTATTCCAATCTGCACAGAAGCACCACTTGTTCCCTCAAACAAATCTTTCATAAGCTGAGACCATCGTTTGACACACACAAAAACGTGCCCTTACCTTTTGATTGGTGCCCTTACATATTGAGGTGCATGGATCCACACCTGACTGAAGAATGAAGCATCATGGCTGCTGCCAGGGAGGAAAACAGCAAGGGTCTATTGTGATGTCATCATCCATGTATGCTGAAGGGTTCCATTGTCACACGCTCAGTGTTCCGTCTATTGAAATTTTTATGGAGGCTGCCATATTGATTTTCTGGAGGCAGCCATTTTGATTTGCAGTTAAACACAGTTGTCATTTCAATGAATAAGAAATGTTGGCAAGGGATTGGATTGCAACCACAGAAGTCAGCAATGAGAAAACCTAGTTTATGAGCACTTTTCACTATAGCTGCATTAAAATACTGGGTTGGAATCTGCTTTTGGATTCCTGCAGCATGTAGCTCAGTTACAGAGGTGCTAAGTTCATTTAGTGCTAGCACAGAACTTTGATTGGACAGGCTGGTGCATCCTCATTCTGCCAACTCCAAAAATGCATAAAAGGTATGGTATCTCATGAGAGGTGGTGAGTTGCAGAAGCTAAGCTGAACTGCACCTGCATTTCAGCGGCCAAAAAGCAAGAAACAGAAAAGGCTTAGCTTTGTCAGTGGCCGCTTTATATTCCTGTGTTGAGAAAGCGAGTAACGAGGGTTAATCTAAGAGTTCAGTTTTCCATACCATCAGGAACAGTTAAGAAGGCTTTTGTGTTCTGGGCTTGCTAATAGACGCTGGACAGTATTCCAATCTGCACAGAAGCGCCACTAGTTCCCTCAAACAAATCTTTCATAATCTGACACCTTCGTTTGACACACACAAAAACGTGCCCTTACCTGTTGATTGGTGCCCTTACCTGTTGAGGTGCATGGATCCACACCTGACTGAAGAATGAAGCATCATGGCTGCTGCCAGGGAGGAAAACAGCAAGGGTCCATTGTGATGTCATCATCCATGTATGCTGAAGGGTTCCATTGTGACATGCTCAGTGTTCCGTCTATTGAAATTTTTATGGAGGCTGCCATATTGATTTTCTGGAGGCAGCCATTTTGATTTGCAGTTAAACACAGTTGTCATTTCAATGAATAAGAAATGTTGGCAAGGGATTGGATTGCAACCACAGAAGTCAGCAAGGAGAAAACCTAGTTTATGAGCACTTTTCACTATAGCTGCATTAAAATACTGGGTTGGAATCTGCTTTTCGATTCCTGCAGCATGTAGCTCAGCTACAGAGGTGCTAAGGTAATTTAGTGCTAGCACAGAACTTTGATTGGACAGGCTGGTGCATCCTCATTCTGCCAACTCCAAAAATGCATAAAAGGTATGGTATCTCATGAGAGGTGGTGAGTTGCAGAAGTTAAGCTGAACTGCACCTGCATTTCAGCGGCCAAAAAGCAAGAAACAGAAAATCTCTTAGCTTTCTCGGTGGCCGCTTTATATTCCTGTGTTGAGAAAGCGAATAACGAGGGTTAATCTAAGAGTTCAGTTTTCCATACCATCAGGAACAGTTAAGAAGGCTTTTGTGTTCTGGGCTTGCTAATAGACGCTGGACAGTATTCCAATCTGCACAGAAGCGCCACTAGTTCCCTCAAACAAATCTTTCATAATCTGACACCTTCGTTTGACGCACACAAAAACGTGCCCTTACCTGTTGATTGGCGCCCTTACCTGTTGAGGTGCATGGATCCACACCTGACTGAAGAATGAAGCATCATGGCTGCTGCCAGGGAGGAAAACAGCAAGGGTCCATTGTGATGTAATCATCCATGTATGCTGAAGGGTTCCATTGTGACACGCTCAGTGTTCCGTCTATTGAAATTTTTATGGAGGCTGCCATATTGATTTTCTGGAGGCAGCCATTTTGATTTGCAGTTAAACACAGTTGTCATTTCAATGAATAAGAAATGTTGGCAAGGGATTGATTGCAACCACAGAAGTCAGCAAGGAGAAAACCTAGTTTATGAGCACTTTTCACTATAGCTGCATTAAAATACTGGGTTGGAATCTGCTTTTCGATTCCTGCAGCATGTAGCTCAGTTACAGAGGTGCTAAGTTAATTTAGTGCTAGCACAGAACTTTGATTGGACAGGCTGGTGCATCCTCATTGTGCCAACTCCAAAAATGCAGAAAAGGTATAGTATCTCATGAGAGGTGGTGAGTTGCAGAAGCTAATCTGAACTGCACCTGCATTTCAGCGGCCAAAAAGCAAGAAACAGAAAAGGCTTAGCTTTGTCGGTGGCCGCTTTATATTCCTGTGTTGAGAAAGCGAGTAACGAGGGTTAATCTAAGAGTTCAGTTTTCCATACCATCAGGAACAGTTAAGAAGGCTTTTGTGTTCTGGGCTTGCTAATAGACGCTGGACAGTATTCCAATCTACACAGAAGCGCCACTAGTTCCCTCAAACAAATCGTTCATAAGCTGACACCTTCGTTTGACACACACAAAAACGTGCCCTTACCTGTTGATTGGTGCCCTTACCTGTTGAGGTGCATGGATCCACACCTGACTGAAGAATGAAGCATCATGGCTGCTGCCAGGGAGGAAAACAGCAAGGGTCCATTGTGATGTCATCATCCATGTATGCTTAAGGGTTCCATTGTGACACGCTCAGTGTTCCGTCTATTGAAATTTTTATGGAGGCTGCCATATTGATTTTCTGGAGGCAGCTATTTTGATTTGCAGTTAAACACAGTTGTCATTTCAATGAATAAGAAATGTTGGCAAGGGATTGGATTGCAACCACAGAAGTCAGCAAGGAGAAAACCTAGTTTATGAGCACTTTTCACTATAGCTGCATTAAAATACTGGGTTGGAATCTGCTTTTGGATTCCTGCAGCATGTAGCTCAGTTACAGAGGTGCTAAGTTCATTTAGTGCTAGCACAGAACTTTGATTGGACAGGCTGGTGCATCCTCATTCTGCCAACTCCAAAAATGCATAAAAGGTATGGTATCTCATGAGAGGTGGTGAGTTGCAGAAGCTAAGCTGAACTGCACCTGCATTTCAGCGGCCAAAAAGCAAGAAACAGAAAAGGCTTAGCTTTGTCAATGGCCGCTTTATAATCCTGTGTTGAGAAAGCGAGTAACGAGGGTTAATCTAAGAGTTCAGTTTTCCATACCATCAGGAACAGTTAAGAAGGCTTTTGTGTTCTGGGCTTGCTAATAGACGCTGGACAGTATTCCAATCTGCACAGAAGCGCCACTAGTTCCCTCAAACAAATCTTTCATAATCTGACACCTTCGTTTGATGCACACAAAAACGTGCCCTTACCTGTTGATTGGTGCCCTTACCTGTTGAGGTGCATGGATCCACACCTGACTGAAGAATGAAGCATCATGGCTGCTGCCAGGGAGGAAAACAGCAAGGGTCCATTGTGATGTCATCATCCATGTATGCTGAAGGGTTCCATTGTGACACGCTCAGTGTTCCGTCTATTGAAATTTTTATGGAGGCTGCCATATTGATTTTCTGGAGGCAGCCATTTTGATTTGCAGTTAAACACAGTTGTCATTTCAATGAATAAGAAATGTTGGCAAGGGATTGGATTGCAACCACAGAAGTCAGCAAGGAGAAAACCTAGTTTATGAGCACTTTTCACTATAGCTGCATTAAAATACTGGGTTGGAATCTGCTTTTCGATTCCTGCAGCATGTAGCTCAGCTACAGAGGTGCTAAGTTAATTTAGTGCTAGCACA
>JAKVIS010000550.1:0-63760 GCA_033119425.1 Bufotes viridis | reverse complement strand
CTGCAGAAGACTGGGTGTGAGATAATGTTGTGAACGTGCTGGATCCACTGTCGGCCACCCAATCGACTAGCGCCTGTACCTGCTCAGGCCTTACCATCCTTAGAACGGCATTGGGCCCCACCAAATATCGCTGTAAATTCTGGCGGGTACTGGAACCTGAGGTAGTTGGTTCACTAGGACGTGTGGCTGTGGCAGAATGAATGGCCACGTCCCTCCCAGCACCAGAGGGTCCACTAACACCACCACGACCGCGTCCGCGTCCCTTACTAGACGTTTTCCTCCTTGTGACCGTCCACCAAACACCACAATAAGAAAAAAATATTTTGCCCAATGTATTGATTTCAAATGCAGGCTTTTTTTTTTTTTTTTTTACACAGGCACCTAACACTATCTGCCTATTTATTTATGTAGCGTATTGCACTATTGCACAGCAGTAACCACTGATTTAGGGAATATCTCTTTTAGGGCTAGTATTTAGGCCCTGGATGAAAGGTATCCTTTTATGGACAGATTTACACTTGGAGATGCACAGTAGAGTGCAAAAAATATGTAGAATAATGCCTTCAGCAATTGTATTTTAACACTTTGTGTAATATACCCTTTAACGGACAGAAATACAATGGGAGATGCACGGTAGCGTGTGCAGTTATTTAGAATGACCCTCTCAGCACTTGTATATACACCTTGAGTGTAATATACCCTTTTACGGACAGATTAACACTTGGCCTGCAACAGCTGGAACACCAGATTCAGGGTATTGCTATATTGGCAAGTGAATTTCACCCCAGAACAAAATATATGTTTTGGCGGACACTATTATACTTTGCCAGCCAGTGCTGGGACACCATATTCAGGGTATTTCTATTTTGGCTATTGAATTTCACCACAGAAAATAATCTATCCTTTGCCAGGCAGCATTATACTTAGCTAGCCAAAGCTGGAACACCAGATTTAGGGGATTAGTGTTTTGGCAATTGTATTTAACCCCTTAATATATAAATTGCTATCCTGAGTTTCTAGGGGTGACAATAAGCACAGCCAAGCCCCTGATGTAGGATATAGCAAAAAAAAAAAAAAAACTAGTATTGATGGACTTGGTGGCAGCTTGTTCTGGTGCACCACAAGTCACAAAATGGCCGCCGAGTCACCCCAGAAAAAAGTGACAGAAAAACACTCTGTGCAGCCTAAAAACCAGTGAGCAATTAACTAGCAGAAGTTTAATCATTCACAGCTGTAGATCGATCAGTTCATTAGGTGCTGTTGCTGACTTTTCCCTGCGTAATCTCGCCCTCACAGAAGCTACGTCCTCTCCCTACACTATTCAGAGCAGTGCGACGTGCGGCGCCACGTGACTCCAGCTTAAATAGAGGCTGGGTCACATGTTGCACTTGGCCAATCACAGCCATGCCATTAGTAGGCTTGGCTGTGATGGCTTCTTAGAGCAGAAGTAAAACGCTAGCTGATTGGCTGCTGTGCAGCCCTTCAGAAAGCAGGAAGAAATTGCCCAACGGACCCGAACTATTTTGAAAATGTTTGGGTTCGGGTCCCGAACACCCCAAAATTCGGTACTGAATCCAAACTATACTCGAACTGTTCAGCTCAACACTATTCATACCTATTTGGACTCTTTGCTTCTATAAAAGTGAACTCTTAGTGGAGTGAATGTCTGTTCAGCTTCTCTCCTGGTCTATACTGAGGAGATTCAGCTAGGGGTTTCCCACACAGGCTGACTGAGGCTGGCTGTGATTGGTCATGACTCCTGCTCAGTGTGTGCCTGGCTGTGATTGGTCAAGAAGACTCCTCAGCAGTAACAGCAGTTTTCGGGAATCTCTGCACCACCAAATTCAGCACATGCGCCAGGCAAAGGATGTGCGTCAAACTGGCTAGGCCCAGAGGTGCTACGCACACCACCAGTCCGGGCTTGAGGCTCAGTGGCACCAACCACTAATCGATTTGTTGTTCTAGGCCCATACAAAGCTCCTGCGCAGTGTGGAGTTTGTCCTCCAAACAGATGAGTTTAAAAACTGCCTGCTGTTGTTTGCCCCTTGTTGTGCTGAAGTTGGTGGTGAAGGTTATGATGAAAGGATGAGGAGGAAGAGGAGTAGGAGGAGGAAACAGGAGGCAAAGAGAAATGCCCTGCAATCCTCGGGGGCAGAAGGACATGCATCAAACACCTATCCGCCTCAGGCCCAGCCACCACTGCATTTACCCAGTGTGCTGTTAGGGAGATATAACGGCCCTGGCCGTGCTTACTGTTCAACTATCGGTAGTTATGTGGACCTTGCCACAGATGGCGTTGCACAGTACACACCATATTTTGTCCGTCACTTGCTTGTGCAGGTAAGGGATGGCTCGCCTGGAAAAGTAGTCGTGGCTTGGAACAAAGTACAGTGGGACAGCGACCGACATAAGGTTTTAAAACTCTCCATCTCCACCAAACGGAATGACAGAATTTCAAAGGCCAACAATTTTGAAATGCTGGCATTCAGGGCCAGGGATCGCGGGTGGGTAGTGGGGTACTTCCTCTTTCGATCCAGTGTTTGGGAGATGGACAGCTGAACACTTCCATGGGACACTGTGGTGGTGCTTGTTGAAGGTGACGGACGTGGTGGGTGTTGGTGTCACATCCTCCATTTGTGGGTGGCCCGGCCACTGTCACTCCAGAGGTGGAGGAAGAGGCTGAGATTGCTGCAGAAGAGGGAGCAAGAGAGCCAGAGACTTCTTGGTTTTGGAGGTTTTTACTCCACTGCAGCTCATGTCTTGCACTTAGATGCCTGGTCATGCAGGTTGTGCTCAGGTTTAGAACGTTTATGTCTCGCTTTAGGCTCTGATTACAGCATGAAAACCACTCGTGTCTTGTCTGCACATTGTGTGAAGAACTGCCACGCTGGGAACTCCTTGGAGCGGTCTTTGGTGTGCTCAGTCCCTGGGTTCCCCAGATGGTCACCATACATCACAAAAGTGTAATACCAAGCTAACAAAGTCCTATGCACCCTAAAATAGTACAAATCAAACCGTCATCTCATACCTAAAAATGTCCGTAACTCCCTGCCCTATAAAAATACCACATGATCTAACCGGTCAGACGAACATTGAAAATAACAAAAAATTAAAATGGTGCCAAAACAGTTATTTTGTTACCTTGCCTCACAAAAAGTGTAATATAGAGCAACCAAAAATCATATATACCCTAAAATAGTACCAACAAAACTACCATCTTATTCCGTATAAGTAAAAGCGTTCCAAAGTTATTACCACATAAAGGGACACATGTCAAATTTCCAAAAAAAAGCCTGGTCCTTAAGATGAAAATTGCAGGATTCTGAAGGGGTTAATATGTTGTGGATGTCTTTGATTCTACTAGGCCAGTGGTGGTGAACCTATGGCACGGGTGCCAGAGGCGGTACTCAGAGCCCTCTCTGTGGGAACTCACACACTGGAAAAAGTCTATTGTGCACAAATATGCCTTAGACTTTCCTGCCATTCATCAGCGCAGGGCGCACTATGAACAACACAGACAACGCACTGAATGCAGGCAGGCCATTATAGCTAAACTAGACATTAGGCCAGTTACAATAACGGGCGCTCGAACATTAGTGCTGCCACTGTTATTGGGGGGGGCGTCTGTGGCCGACACACTGTTACGAGGGGGCCGTCCATGGCCGGCACACAGTTACGGGGGGGGGCGTCCGTGGCAGACACACCGTTACGGGGGGGGTCCGTGGCCGACACACCGTTACGGGGGGGGGGGGGTTCGTCCATGGCCGACACACCATTACGGGGGGGGGGCGTCCGTGGCCGACACACCGTTACGGGGGGCGTCCGTGGCCGACACTGTTATCGGGGCACTGTGGCCGACACTGTTATCGGGGCACTGTGGTCGACACTGTTATAGGGGTGGTCTGTAGCTGACACTTATGGGGGGCTGAGGCTGGCACTGTGGATGTCACTGTTAACAGGTCATCCACAGATCCCCCCCATAACAGTATCGCTGTTTAGTGTGATTGTAATGGCAGCGGGGCCCGGTGCAATACAGTGACTGCACCGGGCCACGCTGCATTTACAATCACACTCAGAGATAATACTATAAGTAGCTGAAATAATAACGATATTCTCTTCTTAACTTACTACATGGTGAGGCAGGTGGCCGGGCGGGCGGTCACTGGCAGAGTGACTCACTAAGTCGCGCCCTGCTCCGCCCACTTCATGAATAAAGCAGGCGGTGCAGACGCATGAAGTAGTGAGTTACACTGCTAGTGTCTGGTCAGTGCGCCATGCGTGCGCACTTGAGTATTCGGCACACACGCACGGACGCGCACTCACACACGGCTTTTATTAGTAAAGATACTGCTACAGAGGGACCTGGATAGATTGGAGGCTTGGGCAAATAAGTGGCAGATTAAACACTGACAAATGAAAAGTTATGCACATGGGAAGGAATAATGCAAGTCACCCATACATACTAAATGGTAAAACACTCGGTATCACGGAAAGGATCATGGAAAAGGATCTAGGAATTTTAATAAACAGCAACTTAAGCTGCAAAAACCAGTGTCAGGCAGCTGCCGCTAAGAGCCAATAAGATAATGGATTGCATCAAAAGGGGCATAGACGGCCGTGATGAGAACATGGTCCTACCACTTTACAAATCGCTTGTCAGACCACACATGGAGTACTGGGTACAGTTCTGGGCTCCTGTGAACAAGGCAGACATAACAGAGCTGGAGGCGGTTCAGAGTAGGGCAACTAAAGTAATAACTGGAATGGGGCAACTACAGTACCCTGAAAGGTTATCAAAATTAGGGTTATTCACTTTAGAAAAAAGACGACTGAGGGAGATCTAATAACTATGTATAAATGTATCAGGGGTCAGTACAGAGATCTCTCCCATCATCTATTTATCCCAAGGACTGTGACGAGGAGACATCTTCTGCGTCTGGAGGAAAGAAGGTTTGTACACAAACAGAAGAGGATTCTTGACAGTAAGAGCAGTGAGACTATGGAACTCTCTGCCTGAAAAGGTGGTGATGGTGAGTACAATTGCCTGATAGGAGTCGGGAAGGAATTTTTACTCCCTTAAGTGGGGAAAATTGGCTTCTACCTCACAGGTTTTTTCCTTCCTCTGGATCAACTAGCAGGATGACAGGCCGAACTGGATGGACAGATGTCTTTTTCGGCCTTATGTACTATGTTACTATGTAGATGGTAAAGTACATGGAAGATATGCTATATTGGACTGTAGTATTCAGGGTAAATTGCCATGTTGGCACTTCACAATAGACAAGTAGGTTGGGTTGCAGTTTGGGCACTCGGTCTGTAAAGGTTCGCCCTCACTGTACTAGGCTGTCCTACATATATCTATAATATCATAGATGGATGTTGTATAATCTTGCACCCAAACAATAGGACACTAGTGCAACATTCTACTTAAAATATAAATATATTTCTGTCTAGACATCTAGACGTTCTTTATCTGCGACCAAACGATTGGACCCATCTTCACCAAATTTGGCACACAGGTATATCAGTTGTCCGGGAAGGTTTTAGACCAGGTCTCAACTATAGGACTTAACGTTCGGAGATATTCCCAAAAAATGGCCTGCATTATAGTCAATACAAGCCAGCCAGCCTTTCACTTAAATCCAAACTGTCATTTACTGCTCCCTGGCAGTTCGTCTCCACACACACAGTTTTACTCCAGGTAACCAGCCATGTTTCCTCACTGCTCTAGATGACGTTTAAAGGAAATCTGTCATCAGGATAATCACTATAGAAGTAAAGCCAGGGCCTAATAGCACTTAGTACCTTATTTCCTGAGGTTTCCATCAAAACTTGGCCATTTCTCTTCACTGCTGCAGGTCAGCTTTAAAAGGGCAGGGTGCTGTGGATGACCCTGTTAAAGGGAGCGGAGTGCTATGGAGGTCACAGTTCAGGGGAAAAGTAAGGTGGCCATTCAAATCACCCGAACAACCCCGCCCCCAGGTCCAGATAAGCCACACCTCTGATTCTGTTAGGCCATGCCCCTTCCCCTCCTGAGGTGGGAGGGACAGTGATTTTCTCCCTGCAGCTCACATTCAGACAGAACAGTGCTGCTGTCTTAGAGAGAACAGTTTAAAAGGACATGCCCCCAATCCTGTTAGGCCATGCCCCCTCCCACTAAGCGAACAGGGATTGAAAAAAAAATAAAGTTAAAAAACAACTTTTAGGTCCGTTAAGCCACACCCCTGATATGTTTAGGACACACCCCCCCCCTCTGCAGCCAATGAGTATTGACAAAATGAAGTTAAAAAATAAACTTCTGTCAGCTGCAGAGGTGGGAGGGACGGTGACTTTCTATTTGCAGCTCACACTCAGAGAGGACAGTGCTGCTGTCTTAGATTGAGAGGTTCAAAAGGACACGCCCCAATACAGTTAGACCACGCTCCCTCCCACTCAGCCATATAAAAATGAATTTCTGTCTAGACGTTCTTTATGCGCGACCAAAGCGACTGGACTAATCTTCACCAAATTTGGCACATGGGTACATAAGGTGTCCGGGAAGGTTTTAGACCAGTTCTCAGCTCTCTAGGACTTACCGTTCCTGAGATATTCCCAAAAATGGCTTGCATTATAGCCAATACAAGCCAGCAAGCCTTTCACTTAAATCCAAACTGTCATTTATGGCTCCCTGCCAGTTCGGTAACCATAACACTGAGCCATGTTCACTGCTGTAGATGAGGAAATCTGTCACCAGGATAATCACTATTGAAGTAAAGCCAGGGCCTAATAGCACTTAGTACCTTATTTCCTGAGGTTTCCATAACAACGGCCATTTCTCTCCACTGCTGCAGGTTAGCTTTAAAGGGGCAGGGCGCTGTGGATGACACTGTTAAGGGAGCGGAGTGCTATGGAGGTCAGAGTTCAGGGGGAAAGTAGGGTGGCCATTCAAGTCACCCTTAAAATTCTGCCGCCAGGTCCAGATAAGCCACACCTCTGATTTGGTTAGGTCATGCCCCTCCTGAGGTGGGAGGGACAGTGATTTTCTCCCTGCAGCTCACATTCAGACAGAACAGTGCTGCTGTCTTACAGTGAGCTGTTTAAAAGGCCACGCCCCTCCCACTAAGCAAACAGGGATTGAAAAATAAAGTTAAAAATCAACTTTTAGGTCTGATAAGCCACACCCCTGATATTTTAGGACACACCCCTCTCTCTGCAGCCAATGAGTATTGACAAAATGAAGTTAAAAATCAACTTCTGCCAGCAGCAGAGGTGGGAGGGATAGTGACTATTTGCATCTCTCACTCTGTGAGAGGACAGTGCTGCTGTCTTAGAGTGAGATGTTCAAAAGGAAACGCCCCAATCCAGTTAGGCCACGCCCCCTCCCACTCAGCCAACAGGGATTGAAAAAATAAAGTTAAAAATCAACTACTAGGTACACAGCTCAGCAGACAAGATAGATTAGATACACAGTTTAGCAGACAGTATCATACAACATAAAATTAGATACACAGCTCAGCAGACAGTATCACACAGGGTAGAATTAGATACACAGCTCAGCAGACAGTATCACACAGGGTAGAATTAGATACACAGCTCAGCAGACAGTGGGGCGGGATGCTGTAGAGGTCACTGTTATGGGGGATACTGTTGATATCTTTTTACAACACACGGAAACATGAATAGAAATAGACAAAATATACCCGTGCGAAGCCGGGTCCTTCTGCTAGTCTCTTATATATATGAAAATTTGTTTGTCTGTCTAGACGTTCTTTATGCACGACCAAATGTCTGGACCGATCTTCATCAAATTTGGCACACGGGTACATCAGGTTTTAGACTGGGTCTCAGCTCTCTAGGATGTACCGTTCCTTAGATATTCCCAAAAAATTACCTGGATTAGCCAATACAAGCCTTTCTATTCATATCCAAACTGTCATCCACACGGTCACATGTCCCTTATCAGCCAATAGAAGCTTGCAGGTCCTACTCCGGTTGCCATAACTGATCGCTGGTTTTAATAGTTCGCAGGTCCTTAAATATTCAGTCATATAATGTATGATGGCACAACTACACTGCTACATGCATGGGGGGCAGGCACCACTATTAAAGGGGCGGGCACTGTGGAGGTCAATGTTAAAGAGGCAGGCACTGTGGAGGTCACTGTCAAAGGGGTGGTCAATCTTAAAGGGGCGGGCACTGTGGAGATCACTTTTAACCCCTTAAGGACTCTATTTTACCCTAAGGACTCGGCCATTTTTTTGCAAATCTGACCAGTGTCATTTTATGTGGTGATAACTTTAAAACGCTTTTTCTTATCCAGGCCATTCTGAGATTGTTTTTTCGTCACATATTGTACTTCATGACAGTGGTAAAATGAAGTCGAAAAATTTCATTTTTATTTATAAAAATATACAAAATTTACCAAAAATTTAGAAAAATTTGCAATTTTCCAAGTTTCAATTTCTCTACTTCTATAATACATAGTAATACTGCCAAAAAAAGTTATTGATTTACATTCCCCATATGTCTACTTCATGTATCGTTCATTTTGGGAATGCCATTTCATTTTTTGGGGACATTACAAGGCTTAGAAGTAAATCTTAAAATTTCAGAAATTTTCAAAAACCCACTTTTAGGGACCAGTTCAGGTCTGAAGTCACTTTGTGAGGCTTACATAATAGAAACCACCCAAAAATTACCCTATTCTAGAAACTACACCCTCAAGGTATTTAAAACTGAATTTACAAATGTCATTAACCCTTTAGGTTTTCCACAAGAGTTAATGGCAAATGGAGATAAAATTTCTGAATTTCGATTTTTGGAAATTTTCCATTTTAATCCATTTTTTCCAGTAACAAAGCAAGAGTTAACAGCCAAACAAAACTCTATATTTATTCCTCCAATTCTGTAGTTTGCACAAACACCCAATATGTGGTCGTAAACTTCTGTATGGCCAAACTGCAGGGCGCAGAAGGAAAGGAACCCCATATGGTTTTTGGAAGGTGGATTTTGCTGGACTGGTTTTTTTTACACCATGTCCCATTTGAAGCCCCCCGATGCACCCCTAGAGTAGAAACTCCATAAAACTAACTCCATCAAAAAAACTACACCCCTCAAGGTATTCAAAACCAGTTTTACAAACTTTGTTAACCCTTTAGGTGTTCCACAAGAGTTATTGGCAAATTGAGATGAAATTTCAGAATTTTTATTTTTTGTTACCTTGTCTCAAAAAAAAGTGTGATATAGAGCAACCAAAAATCATATTTACCCTAAAATAGTACCAACAAGACTGACACCTTATCCCGTAGTTTCCAAAATGGGGTAACTTTTTTGGAGTTTCTACTGTAGGGGTGCATCAGGGGGGCTTCAAATTGGACAGTGTCAAAAAACCAGTCCAGCAAAATCTGCCTTCCAAAAACCATATGGCGTTCCCTTCCGTCTGTGCCCTGCCGTGTAACCTTACAGTAGTTTACGGCCACATATGGGGTGTTTATGCAAACAAGAGAATAAGGGCAATAAATATTGAGTTTTGTTTGGCTGTTAACCCTTGCTTTGTTACTGGAAAAATGGATTAAAATGGGAAATTTGCAAACAAAATAGCTGTTTTGGGACAGTTTTTATTATTTACATCGTTGAACTGACAGGTTAGATTGTGTGCTATTTCTATAGAGCAGGTTGTTACAGACGCGACAAAACCAAATATGGGGGTTTTGTTTCAGTTATGACATATCATATGACATTTTGGTAGCTTGCTATTACACTTTTTGTAATGTAAGGTGACAAAAATGGCTTTTGACACCGTATTTATATATATTTTTTTGCTGTGCTCAGCTGAGGGGGTTAGGTCATGTGTTTTTATAGAGCAGGTTGTGATGGATGCGACGATACCTAATATGTATACTTTATTTATATAAGTTTTACACAATATAATTTTTTAAAACAAAAAAAATAAAATAAAATATCATGTTTTAGTGTATCCATAGTTTGAGAGCCATACATTTTTTTTTTGGGCGATTGTCCTATGTAGGGGCTCACTTTTTGCGGGATGAAGTGACAGTTAGATTGGCACTATTTGGGGGGGGGGGTCATATGACTTTTTGATCGTTGCTATTACACTTTTTGTGATGCAAGGTGACAAAAAAAAATGGCTTTTTGACAAAGTTTTTATTTAATTTTTTTTTTTTTTACAGTGTTTACTTGAGGGGTTAGGTCATGTGATATTTTTATAGAGCAGATTCTTACGGATGTGGAGATACCCAATTTGGTACTATTTTGGGAGGCATACTCCTTTTTGATTGCTTTGTATTACACTTTTAGTGATGTAGGTGCCAAACAAATGGCTTTTTACACCATTTTTGGGGGGTTTATGGCGTTCACCTGAGGAGTTCAGTCATGTGATATTTTTATAGATCAGGTTTTATGGACGTAGCGATACCCAATATGTGTAGTGTATTTTTTTTTTTTATTCAGTAATTTTTTCTTCATTTTCTTTCTTTTTTCTTACCCAGACCCACTTGGTTCTTGCAGATCCAGTGGATCTGGTGTCTGTATAATACAGTACAGTATATAGTGCACTGTTCTGTATTTTTACTTATTAAAAGTCTGAATAGACCTTTAGCAGGTCTATTCAGACTTTCAGCACCATGGAGAGCAGGGCGCTTCTGAAAGCGTCCTGCTTCCATGGCAACCATCACCTGCTGCCATAAGAGCAGCGGGTGATGGATGAGAGAGAGAGGGCTCCCTCCTCTGCGATCCCATCCTGTTGGAGGGCTGCAAAGGCACAGCAGCCCCTGATGGGGAGAGGAGGGAGCTCCCTCCTGTTAACCCCTTCCATACTGCGGTCCGTACGGACCGCGGTATGGAAGGCGAAAGAACAGCTGGCATCTGATCAAGCACAGATGCCAGCCGTTTCCTATCAGAGTGTCAGCACTCTGATAGACACCAGGGAATATTACAGAGGAGGCAGGCGGGGATTGCAATCGCGATCCCGCCTGCCGCACCGCCTCCGCAACCACCCCCTGCAGCCAAAATATGATTGGGGGCTGCAGGGGGTTAAAATTAACACTTTGGGGGCATTAGCTCTCTGATCCCCGCGGTCACAGACAGCGGGGTCAGAGATCGCATAGGCGCTGCAAACCGCAGGTCCGAATTGACCTGCGGTTTGCAGCGATCGACGATATGGGGGAGGGGGTGTCACAGGACCCCCTGGGCATTGTAACAAGGTACCTGCTGAATGATTTCAGCAAGTACCTTGTTCCGATTACTGCCGGCTGAGCAGCAGTGATCTGAACTACTCATGACGTACCGGTATGTCATGGGTCCTTATGACTTCGAAAACCATGACGCACCGGTACATCATGCATCCTGAAGGGGTTAAAGGGACAGGCACAGTGGAGGTCACTGTTATTGGGAATACTGTTGATATCTTTGTAGGACACACGGAAACGAAATAGATGAAATATACCTGTGCGAAGCCGGGTCCTTCTGTATATAATATCCACAGCATCCTCAAAGGATTACAGTCTCTGAACAAGGGGGCCTTCCTGTCCTTTGGTTATGGGGCAGCTATAGTGTTCCCACCTCATGCAGAGAAGACTTAACCCAGATAGGCAGCAGTTATCTTCTTTGCCAAAGTAGTCCACAATCCCTTTTGTGACAGCTAAACCTTCTATAGATCTTTTCCATTTCTTGCTATTGTTTTACAGTTTTTTTTTTTTTAGATTTGCAGCAGTTTAACAGGAAAATAAAAAAAAATTAAAACTTCCTGCTCCAAAATGTGAAAATTTCTGATGTAAAATCTGAAAGAAACAAAAATCAAAGAGTTGGCCTAAACTTTTAGACAAGCAGTCTGTAGATGTGCAAGATTTGTTATACAAACTGAATCAGTGGGGAGATTTATTAAAGTGGTGTAAAGGAAAACTGGCTTAGTTGCACATAGCAACTAATCAAATTCCACCTTTCATTTTCCAAAGGAGCTCTGAAAAATGAAAGGTAGAATCTGATTGGTGCAAGTTTTCCTTTACACCAGTTTTGATAAATCTACCCAACTGTGATAATTTTAACTAAAAAGAGTTGTCCCATTAAGACAACTTGTTCCCTATCCAGAGGATAGGGAATAGGTGTCTGATGTATGGGGGTCCAAATGACGGGGCCCCAGCTAGTCACGAGAAAGGGTTATTCTCCTCTTCTTGACTGTAGTGGCGGTCACACATGCATGCGGCTGCCACATTCAGCTCTACAGTACTGCTGGAGATAGCAGAATACAAGCACTCAACTATCACTGGCTGCGCCATAGAGATAAAAGTAGCAGCAGCGTGCATGTGTGACTGCCACTACATTCCAAGAAGAGGAGAATGAATGTTCCCCATTTTCCTAATGATATGAGTACAGTACAAGAGATCTGCAATGAGATATGAACCAAGTGTCCAGTGGTAGCATGCAGCATGTGTCCAGTGTGACAGTGGTTTGTGTAGTGTCTGCAGGGAGTCAGACCCCTCAGATCTGATATTGATGACCTATCCTGAGATTAAGCCATCAATAACAAAATCCTGGAGATCCCCTCTATGTTCTCATACAGTATTCATAAGGTCATGTAGTTTCTACATATTTTCATACAGTATCCATGATGCCATGTAATTGCTATGTATACCCATACAGTATCTATGATGCCATGTATTTCCTATATAACCATATTATCCATGATGCCAGGTAGTTCCTATATGTTCCCATACAGTATCCATGAAGCCATGTAGTTCCAATATGTTCACATACAGTATCCATGATTCCATGTTGTTCCCATTAGTCATGAGTGAGCATGCTCGCCCGAGTACCGGTTCGGCTCGAGCATCGCTATGCTCGGCATGCGGTGGTACTCGGCCAAATACCACATGTGCTAGTCGCATTGCTTGAGTTTCCTCCCGCACGCTTGGTGCCTCCTAAGCAGCCAGTCAACGTTCAGGTAAGTATCCCTTCAGTGTAATGGTAAAAGAATTATGCCAACAATATTCTCCTTGAAAAAAGATGGAGATTCTCCTCAGAATTAGAGCACACACTAACAGCAATGCATGACTGGGAAAACAGGAAGTGGCTAGACTGAACTAACTAGAAGCTGAAACAGAGGGGCGGAGGAGGAGAAAGGAGCATACCAATATATATGCATACAATGGAATTGTAAAACAACAATGAATAATGTCCATAAACCTGATGAATAATGTCCATAAACCTGAAATGGAAACATGTAAATGAACATTTATTCAAACCAAAAAAAAGGATATGTCTTCAGTTTAGGCCATAGAGCTGGTACTGGAAACAGTCTGGGAACATGATGAGTATCTTTGGTAGAAGGAATCTCAACATGGAAGTTCTGCAGGCATGAGCAACACAACTTCTGTAACAGGGCAGAAGAGAGTCTTAATTACTCCACCTCTAGCAGTTCTCACTTCCACCTTACAAAACCTTTCCATCCGAACTCGAAACAACTTTAGTAATAAGTCCAGTAGGCCAGGCGCGACCATCAACTTGTTTGTCTCTTAACAGAACAAAATCTCCTTCCTTTAAATTAGGCCTTGGTTCTTGCCATCTTCATGCGTTCTTGCAAGAGGCAGAGGTACTTTCTTCTCCACCTTTTCCAGAACTGACTGGCGAGATGTTGTACCTGCTTCCACCGAAACTTATAAAGGTTGTGCTCTTTGAAAACGCCAGATGGCACAGGAATATTTCCTATCTTTTCTGGTTTATTCTTGAGTGATCTTTTATGCACCCCAGATGTGGATTTCTTCTTTTTTACTACAGGAGATTGTCTGTTGCTTTCATTGGAAGCTGAGCGAGACTTGGTCCTCCTTGATCTTGCCAAAGATTTAGAGCGAGAGCGCTTATTTTGTGAGGCTGATTTAGATATAGATTGCTTTCTGTCTATGGATCGTGAACTCGAATGCTCTTGTCTGCTTTTCACTTCTGAAATAGGATCTGTCTTTGTACATACATACTTGGGTTGTTGACGTGCAGTATTTGTCATGGACATTGGCGGTGAACTTTTCCCTGTGGTTTCCAGAAAAGGTTGAGCAATATGAAGGTGCTCATCCGTTGTAGACTGGGAAGAACTGTGATCCTTTGGGTGCAAGCAACAACTGCAGATGGAACTGAAGGTCCTTGCAAAGTATCTGAAATGAACTCTTCCTCTGTTGAAGGATCCTCGTTTATAGAACGCTCAGGAGATACTTCCTTTACAGAATTAAACTCATTGTCAAGCGGTTGACTGGAAGGCTCACATTTCTGTGGTATCTCATCAGAACTACATGAATTAGAAGGCTTGTCAGTAATGATATAGGATTCATTATGATAAACTGTGTGAGGATTGCAAAGCTGGGAAGGGCTTGACGAGAGCTCCAATTGAGATCCTGAAGGCATTGCTACAAGCTGCCCGTCTGTCCAGTAACATTCTTTTGCAGCTGACTGGGAATTAAGCGGTTTTCTGATGAACAAGGTTTTAGAATATTTGGGCAAGGAACCTCTTGCACATAGTAGTGGTTTGGACACTGCCTGAAGTAAGAAGTTTGTCCCCTCTTAATACGTCAGTTCTGAAGGAGTGTACTTGGCAGGGTCTGCGGGCTTTGGTGAGACATACATTCCCAACGATGACCCAAACCACTGTAAGTTTCTGGGCATATGGAGCGTTGAAAGGGCCATTACGAAGTTCAAGGACCTTATGAGCCTCAAGAATGTCTCTACCTAGCAAGAGTAAGATCTCAGCATGGTTATCAAGGGAGGAATCTCTGGCCATGTTCCTGAGATGAGGGTAATGCTGTGAGGCTTCAGCTGTGGGAATCTCATCCCTTGCGTCCGGCAATTTGTCACACTCAATAAGGGTTGGAAGAGAGAGTTTTTATTGCCTTTGATGGTCTTCAAGGTGAAACCACTAGCAATTCTTCCTGAGGTTGTCACAAGACCAGAGCATGTTCCTAGGGTGTAGTTTCTCCTTCTATCCTGAACAGATCAAAGAACTTAGGACTAGCTAGGGAACGATTACTTTGGTCATCTAGAATAGCATACATTCTTATGGTCTTCTCTGGTTGTGCAGTAGGAAACACATCCACGAGGCAAATCTTAGAACAAGACTTACCGCACACAAGTCCTTGTCTGCATACCTCTGTGCATCTGGGCACGACGATAGTGGTTGGTCGGTCAGCAGTCTCCCGCCTTAATTGGAAATGGGGCTTGCGCCAGCTAACTGGTTCTAGGCTCCACCTGATTGATCTACATGTGTCCGCTGTTTACCCAGGACCACTATTACATTCAGAACACATATCTGGAACCTCACAGTCTCTGGCAAATGCTCAATGGATTCACAGCATCTGAAGCAGATATTATGACTCCTTGGGAACTCCTCACGTTCCTTAAATGGCTTTCCTATGAAGACACGGCATTTCCTTAAAGGATGTGGTTTATCATGGATAGGGAAATGATGATCTGGTTCCTTAGGGCTTTCATTTCCATTGGAAGCGGCTGCGTTAGTAGTGGGCACAACCCCTGTCTTTTACGGAAATTAGACCTTTAGGGTTTCTTTGTCTGGGATTGAATGTCTCGTGTCTGTTTAGTAGACCCAAAGATGTTGGTCCCCAAGGTGTTGAAGCTCGGATCGTTTTTAGTTCTTGATGAACTTACAGAAGAATGAAAATGGTGGAAAGGGAACACACTGTTGCTACTTGTATTTTGAACCTGTTGTTGCCTATTGGTCTTGAATATTGATGGGTAATTTCTCCACGATCAGGCCCACACCATTGGAGGTATCAGGAAAGCTGAGACCTGGTAGCTGCGGGTCTCCCTTGACGATTTCAAACTCAAGAAGAAGGTCGCTTAATTCCTGAAACCCTCGGTGTGTATTGAATAATTCAGGAAAGTCGTATACTCGCTCAAATAAGGCACATTCAACTACTTCCGAGCCGCCATATGTCTGCTGTAATCTTTCCCATGCGAGACGAAGGCCTTTGACTGGTTCGTAGATATGAACGGTTTTGAGTCTCTTAACACAGTTTTACAACTATGGACCTAGCCATCTAATTAGTAAATCAAGATCTTGCATAGGCGGTACACCAAGGGTTTGAACTGTTGTCTTGAAGGTAGCCTTCCAACTTCTATAGTTCTCTAGGCGATCATCAAAGTTTGTAAGGCTAGTACTCATGAGGTCCCTGAGGGTAAGGTACTTAGTGATTTCTGATGCGTCATTTCTTTCCTGCATCATGGCGACGGGAACTTCTCCTCGCTGGTGTTGTTGGCACCATCTGATACCCTATGTTTGGGGGTTGGAAGAGGCAATGGAGTGGCAGCTGGGCTGAACACAAGTGAAGGCTTCACATCTGGTAATGTTGGCTCCAGCATCTTGCTTGCTATTCAACTAGTCTCAGGAGGTTTTAATGTGATTTGATGAGCTTGAAGCGGCTTTGTCTCTAATGGCGCCTGAAACACTGTGTAAGGTGTCAGAGGTTTGAAAGAAAGAGAAACGTCCACTGGACTGGGGTCAACTGTATAGTTATCAGTTGCCTCTTTCTACTCACATGAGTCCAGCAGGCTGGAGTGCAGAGGCCAAATCTTCTGGTGCAAATGCATTGGCTTTGGTCTAGGATGAATTGCAGGGTATGCCCTTCTGAGTCATTAGATATCTTGGACATAGGATGATAAGCTTCTTCTTCAGCAGCTTCTTCAAGAACTCTGAGTTCAGCCATGGCTGCTGCGTCTTCCCTTTCCTTCTGAAGGACCTCTAACTCAGGTTCAGCCTTGGCTTTGGTCGCTTGCAGCTTGAGCCTGTATAGCTTGCGCTTGAGCCTGTATAGCTGCTTGATTAGCTTGAGATTGGGTTTGTGCCTCTGCGACTTGTGCTTTAATGGCTGCTTCCTTTCTAATGCAGTGAGCTTGTACCTTCGCTGCTTTCGCTTTTGTGCATGCCAACACCAATGAGGTACTCAGCGAAGAGTGCTGTGAGCGAGACCTTAGCGATGAGGACTGAGCAATAGATTGAGGAACTGGATGAAGCCTTGGAGTGCCTTGAAAGGTTAGAATAGCGTGACGCAGTTTCATATTGTTGTGATATCCTGTCCTCTAGCATTGACTTGACTGCCATAAATCTGCTATATCATGGTCAAAGGGTCTGCATATGTGGTTTGGAAGATGTGCCATTTTTAAAATGAACGTCCTTCCACAGGTGTTTGTTATACCTCTTTCAGACCCTCCCCATTAGACTCCCCTAGCTTTTTGATAAGATTCATGGTGACTTATTCAGATTTATTTGGGCTAAGGGAGCCCGAGATTAGCTAGATCCCCTTACATATTCCGAGGGATAAAGGAGGGTTAGTTGTACCAGACTTACGCAAATATTACTCTGCTTCCATGCTCCAAAGGATTGTGGACTGGTGCTGACACGCAAGGTTCAAGCTGTGGGTCTCTATTGAACAAATATGCTCGTTCACCACATTAGCCTCCTTGCCCTGGGTAGACGTGAAACTTCCCTCAGCGCTTTCTAGCCATCCCACAATCGGTCCCACCATTGCACAATTTGGCAAGATCAGAAATAGTCCTATGATCTCACCCTTTCCTTCCCCATTGTTTCTCATACTGGGCAATCCTAGTTTTACGGCGAAGTTGTCGGAGCAGAACCTTTCTGCAGTGGTGTATGCATGAGCGATTCCGCACTCCTTTTTAGAACATCGGGCAGATGGCTTACCTATGAAGAATTGCTGTAGGTGACGAAGGTGACAAATACTTGCCCCCTGGGTTTCTGGAGATCTAGACAATTAGCACATTTTCTCTCCTCTATCCCAACCTCGACAGGATAGGACTCTTACCTTCTTTGAGAAAGCATGTATCGGGTCGGGCGTATACCGCCATTCTCTATCTGGAATGTTATCAGTCCCTGATTGCTCCTAGACAGGATTACTTGCCCCAATATGTGATGAAATGGTCCCAAGACCTGGGAGTAGACGTCCCCCTGACCAATGGCCAAAACTTTTCTGCCTGCTGTACAGGTCATCAATAGTGAGTAGGTTTCAGGAAGCGGGGTATAAGATAATATCCAGATGGTATTATGTCCCGATAAGATTACAGAAAATGTTTCCATCCGCGTCTCCTCTGCTGGCGCTGTGATTCGGCCTCAGGTTCGATGTTACATATTTTTGGGAGTGCACCAAACTTAGCACCTTCTGGCAATCAATCCACAAAGCGCCATCTTCAATTTTTCAGTTTGCAATACCATATATGCCTGTTTTTTTCCTTTTATTCTTGTCGGACCTCCCAATGAACGTGCTCCGCAAATCTTGTCTGTGCTCCCTGGTGATAGCGGCTAGATCTTGCATTCCTGCGAGATGGAACTCCTCTTCTTTAGTGAATGAAATCACTCCTGGACAGCGGATTGTCCATTACCTGGTGCATTTTATTATTGTGTGATCTTTATCATTTACTATTTTTAGGGTGTGATCTGTAACTTGTTTTTAGGTTGTTGTTATTGTATTAAATTTATGTTTATTATTTACCTTGGGTCCATCTGATCCCTGTATTTATGAGTGCCGCCCAATCCTTTTCAATTTCTTTACACTTTGTGCCCTTTACACTTAGTGCCCTGCTAGCTGGTCTGAGGTGGTATAGGCCCCCTGTCCCTGTGTCCACTGGCCCTGCTCCAGCCCTGGCCTGAAAACTGAATTATTTATTGATCTTCAATCACCACACCAATCAAATTCATCAAGTAAGTGATGTGGCTGCCTTGATGATTTCATTCTGCCTCACAGCATAAGGCAGGCTTCCTGCTGCTCCTGTATACATGTGATAAGTGCAAATGACGCACTGTTATGGGGGATCTGTGGCTGATACTGTTATGGGGATCCATCTGTGGAAGTGGATGACACTTTTATGGAGATCTGTGGCTTACACTGTTATGGGGGATCCGTGGATGACACACTGTTATGGGGGAACCGTGGATGACACACTGTTATGTGGGGGAAAAATCCGTGGATGACACACTGTTATGGGGGAATACGTGGATGACACACTGTTATGGGGGAGGAATCCGTGGATGACACTGTTATGGGGGAGGAATCCGTGGATGACACACTGTTATGGGGATCCGTGGATGGCACACTGTTATGGGGGTACTTTCACACGTGTACCCGTGCACTGCCGCTCTGTCCCCATTGACTATAATAGGGGCAGAGGACGGGTACTTGCAGCATGGTGGACCCGGCGGTTGAACAGCCCGGATAGCCATGCCACAGGTGTGCAAGTACTCCCATAACAGTGTGTCCTCCACAGAATGGATCCCCATAACAGTGTGTCCTCCACAGAATGGATCCCCCATAACAGTGTGTCCTCCACAGATCCCCCATAACAGTGTGTCCTCCACAGATCCGCATTGCAGTGTGCCTGCCCTGCGCACTGAGGACAGAATGAAAGGAGGGGAAGATCCATGGAAGCAAGCAGAGGAGAGCACAGCAAGACTGAATAGCTTCTTTTGTAAGTAAATTTTGTAATCTTATTTATGTATACTTATTTCATTTTTTTCAGTAGTATGAATTTAAGTGGTGAAAATTATAATTAAACCTACCATTTTGACTGTGGTATTTTATGTGCCCCCCATATATTGTTCCTAGAGTCTCCACTGCGCAGAGGCCAAGTTACGGCGACGCTAGGGTGAGGACCGGCCTGTGTGTGTGTGTGTGTGTATGTGTAGATATATATCCGGAGATAGGCGGCAGCAGCACGTCCAAAAGGCTTGGCGGGTACAAAATCCTCAGGAGGACGGACAATCCTCCACACATATATAGATCCCAGAGAAGAGGCAGCACTCCTGAGTTAAATGGTGATGACCCAATTTATTCCAAGGCAACGTTTCAGCCTACTCCATGAGGCCTTTGTCAAGCAATACAACAGTGCCACAAGCAAACTTATATAGTCATACAATAAATCATGTGATAGGGGTGTTACAAAGTGACATCATCAAATCATGTGATCAAGTATACATAAACATAGGAGTAGTGTGTGTCCCAACCCCCACTAGTCACCCACATATCCACGGTCATTTTGCGGTGACTAGTGGGGGTTGGGATCCGACCGCGGCGTGACACTTTACCCCAGGGATGGGGGATGGTGTCACGCGGTAAGAGGGACGGGACTCTGCTGTTTTCAGTAAGGACTCGTGCCCGACCGACCCTCCCCTATATGGTCACCAGATATATGTGTGTCGTATTATGATTTGGGAAATCCTCTGATGCCCTCTATACACTGTAGTCTATCACTGATTTGTCTGTAGTTTCCATGGTTATTTACTTTCATTTCCATGCGGTCACTCCCCTTGTGCCCTGCGCTTGCGCGAGTTACTATGTGGCCAGTGATGCACTCCGGTCACATGGGGCGGTCGCTTGGTTACCGGATGCTCGTGCAGCAACCGCTAGAGACAGTGATCAAACGCATGCGCATATTACAATGAGACACGCCATTAACATGCGGCTGATGTGGTCCACTTGGGTAGGCTGGAGTCTATTTACGACTAGTATATATGATATCTGAACAGCGGCGAACGCCAGTACTGTTCACATTTTAATTATATTCCACTTTGGTGATATTTGTGTTTACACAATCCACGTGTACATCGACCTTTTGGGTCACTTTGTTATTTATGAATATTTTTTGCTATACAGATGGACACACTATTCCTATGTATACTTGATCACATGATTTGATGATGTCACTTTGTAACGCCCATATTACATGATTTGATGATGTCACTTTGTAACGCCCATATTACATGATTTGATGATGTCACTTTGTAACGCCCACATCACATGATTTATTGTATGACTATATAAGTTTGCTTGTGGCACTGTTGTATTGCTTGACAAAGGCCTCATGGAGTAGGCTGAAACGTTGCCTTGGAATAGACATGATTACACTCACCGGTAATCTCTTTTCCATAAGCCCATGACAGCACCCTTGAGAGACCGCCTCCATCCAGGACAGGAAACAGGAACTTTCGTGGAGAGTACAAAAGGCCAGCCCAGACCTCATCACCTCAGTTAGTAGCAAGAACATGTCCTGAAAAACAGAAAAAAAGGGAATCAGTTTAATATTATTATTTTTTTGGGGAATGAATGACGGTGCTGTCATGGGCTTATGGAAAAGAGATTACCGGTGAGTGTAATCATGTCTTTCCCTATCGCCCATGAGAGCACCCTCTGAGAGATAATTAGGCAAGTAATCCTTTTAGGGAGGGACCACCGCCTGGAGCACCTTTCTGCCAAAGATTAATTGATCCTTTGCACTCAGGTCCAATTTATAGTGTTTGAAAAAGGTACATGGGGTTTGCCAGGTTGCTGCTCTACATATATGTTCTAAGGATGCATCAGCTTTCTCTGCCCAGGATGTTGACATTGCCCTGGTAGAATGAGCTTTCAGACTCGCCGATGGAGATTTCCCTGTAGCTGAATAAGCTAGGTTAATGGCTTGAACAATCCATCTAGCAAGTGTCTTAGAAGAAACTGCATGACCCTTGTTCTTTCCACCATATTGAACAAATAGTCTGTTGTTTTTCCTCCAACCTTCCGTGGCTTTGATATAATATAAGAGACATCTCCTGACATCTAATGTATGCCATTTTCTCTCTTTATCCGTCTGCGGGTCTTGGCATAGGGATGGTAAAATTACTTCTTGTGATCTATGGAACATGGTTACTACTTTAGGCAAAAAAGATGGATCAGGCTTGATCACCACTCTGTCATCTGTAAAAACAGTATAAGGAGGCGAGATTGAAAACGCACAAATCTCTCCTACTCGTCTCGCTGATGTAATTGCTACCAGGAAAGCAGCCTTTAGAGACAGAAACCTTAGGGAAAGATCATTTATAGGTTCAAAAGGGGGTTCTGTTAAGCTGTTCAGGACTAGATTTAAATCCCAAGGGGGTAAAAGGGACCTAGGCAAGGGCCTGAGACGATTAATAGCTTTGAAAAATCTTATTATCAATGGGTGATTGGCAATATGGTAATCGAAAAAGCACTTCGAGCTGAGACCTGAACTTTCAATGTACTGGTCCTTAGCTTCTTCTCAAAGCCTCCTTGTAGAAAATCTAATATTAAAGGTAACGGAGGAGGATCCAATACATTTATAGGCACCTTGCAGAAGGATAGAAAAGTCTTCCAGATCCTCAGGTATATCAGTGACGTTACTTCTTTCCTGGCTGATAGAGTAGAAACTACCTCTTTAGAGAGACCTTTCTGCTCTAAGATTTCCTTTCAGGAACCACGCAGTCAGCCGTAACTGCTGTGCATCTGGGTGGTATATAGGACCCTGAAAAAGAAGATCTTCCCGGTTCGGCAGAATCCATGGATCCGTTATAGAAAGTCTCCTGAGCCAACTAAACCATGTTCTGCGAGGCCAGAAGGGAGCTATCAGAATTAGCCTGGTTTTGTGATGCCTTAACTTCTGTAGAACTTGGGGTATCATTCTTAATGGTGGAAAAGCATAGAGTAGTTCGTCTGGCCAAGGAAGGGATAGTGCATCTACTCCTGTTGGCCGGTCCCTGCTGTTCAGGGAAAAGAAACGCCTGCATTTTCTGTTTTTTTTCTTGTGGCGAACAGATCCAGTACGGGATAACCCCATAGGTCAGTAATTTGTAGAAATACTTCCTGGTTCAGGCACCACTCTGTTTCTCTCAAGGTCTGCCTGCTTAGGAAATCTGATTGACTGTTCTCTGTGCCTTTTAGATGAACCGCTTTCAGACCAGAGGCATGGGGCATGATTAAATGAAAAATTTCCCTTGTCAGATTCATTAGATCTTCTGACCTGGTGCCACCTTGTTTGTTTAGGTACGATATTACAGTAATGTTGTCTGAGAAGATTTTTAGATCTCTTCCTCTTATTTTTGTCAGAAATTCTTTTATAGCTAGGAGAACTGCCCTGAGCTCTCATGTTTTGAGACTCTATTCTTTCTCCTAACTGCCAGGTTCCTTGTCGGATAGTCCTTTTCTTTGAAAATATCAATGCAGTGACTTCCGCTTTTATCTTGTCCATCTTGGACTGTGGAAGAAAACAAGACATCTTTACTGAGTCCAGTATCATGCCCAGAAAAACACACCTTTGAGACGGTTGTAAATTAGATTTTTTGTGATTTATTAACCATTTCTAGGATTTCTGTGATCTCTCTTTGTAGTTTGTCTCTTGATTCTGCTACTACCAATAGATCGTCCAAATATGGGATGACCAACAGATTTTTCTTTCTTATATAGGCCATGATTTCCGCCATTATTTTTGTGAATAACCTTGGTGCCTGGGCTATTCCAAATGGAAGAGCTGCATACTGTAGATGCCAAGTGCCTTCTTTTGTGGCGACTGCCACTCGCAGATATTTTTGGTGCTCTGGATGAATGGGTATATGGTAATAGGCATCGCTTATGTCTATAGTGGCCATAAAGCACTCTTCGTACAAATGTTTCACTGCAGACTGTATTGACTCCATTCAGAATTTTTTGTGTTGGAGATATTGGTTTAAATCCTTTAGATTTATAATTACTCTGAATGTTCCATTTGGCTTGGGTACTAAAAAGAGATTTGAATAAAAACCTCTTCCTTTTTCTTTTTCCGGAATCGGAATCAGTACTTTTTTGTTTACTAAAGACAAGACTTCTTGTCTTAATGTCATACCTTTTAGGGAAACTCCTGAGCCGTCCGTGATTTTTTGTCTGTCTGGTGGGCGACAAGAAAACTCTAAACGAAAACAGTCTCTTATAACTCCCAGAATCCATGGACAAGGGCCCATTTTCTCCCAATTTGTTAGAAAAAGAGACAGCCTGCCGCCCACCGGAGGGACACCGTCATTGTGGACCTGACTTAGCACTTGAAGTTGATTTTTGCTGAAAGAGGAACCCTTTATCTTTCCTAGGCTGGTTTTTGAAGTTTTGGGTTTTACTCTTATTGAATCCTTTTTGTTCCTCCGAAAAACTGCCTCCTACCAAATTTATTTGTCCTAGTTTTAGCATCAGGAAAACCTTTCTTACTATCTGCAGCCTTTTCAAGAAGGTCGTCAAGGACCGCCCCAAATAAATAGTCTCCCTGACAGGGAATGGCACATAATTTATTTTTGGATCCGGTATCGCCTGACCAACCTTTAAGCCAGATCGCCTCCTAGCTGAATTTGATAATGCAGCAGCACGAGCGCTTAACTTCAAGGCATCCACCGAGGCATCTGAAATAAAATCAACTGCTTTGAAGATAGTTGGAAAAACAGAAAGTAGTTGATCTCTTGGAGTTTTATCCTGAATATGAGTCTCCAATTCTTGGAGCCATAACTTGACCGACCTAGCTGTGGATGTTGTCGCTATATTAGTTTTTAGTGCCTGAGAAGAGACTTCCCATGCTTGTTTAAGGAAAGTATCTGCACGTCTATCCATCGGATCCTTTAGGGAACCAAGGTCGTCAAAAGGCAAGGCTGTATTTTTGGAAATTTTTGCCACGGGCACATCTATTTTGGGGGCTCTATCCCAACTAGTGGTGTCTGCCTCCTCAAAGGGGTATTTACGCTTCATAGTTTTAGAAATAAAGAATTTTATTTTCCATTCTTTTTTAATCAAATATTTAATGTTCTCATTTAGGGGAAATACTCATGATTTCTTCCTTCCTAAGTCACCAAACATTATGTCTTGCACTGATCTTTGCTCTTTCGTGTCATCTAACTTCATAGTGCCTCTAATTGCTTTAAGTAAACCATCTGTATCTTCAGGAGAAAAGAGGGATCTGCCCAAATTTTCGTCGTCAGAGGACGAGTCTGAGCTATCAGAAATTTCTCCCGCATCGCTTTTAACTGAAGATTCAGAGTTAGACCCTTCATTTGTTCCAGTTTGTTTAGAAGAAGTTGGAAGATACTTTTTAAAAGTCTTCATGGAATCAGAAACCTCAGATTTGACTATCTCTTTTATATTTTGTAGGAGGGATGGCGACTCTTCTTCCACTATCCTATCCGTACATTGCTGACATAATTTCTTTTGCCAAGTCGAGGCCAATCTCTTTTACAAACTGCGCATTCTTTGCCTTTCGTTTTTGCAGTGGTTTTTAGGGCCTTCTCTGATAGTCTAAAAAAGACAAACAAAAGAAGGCCCTATTAAAAAGAAGCGTAAATAGAAATAGATCGGGTATAACCCCTTACCCCACCAGGAGTACCGGTCTGGTGTCGTGACCCTCCTGTGCATCAGCGCACTGTGTGCCTCCTCCTCCATTTTCATATGGACAGAGCACCTGCAGAGGCCGGGATCCCCTGTTTGGTGTAGGCTGGCTGGGTGGATTCAGGCTGCGCTGAAAAGCCGGGTCCTTGCTGATGCTCCCTAGCAGCTCCTTTGAAAATATGTGCTTCCGCCTTAAAATCCGCCCGGAAGCACTCCAAATCTCGCCTGCTATCACGGGATTTTGCTCCGCCCCTCCGGGCTGTTGCTCCGGCCTGCGTTCCAAACGCAGGAAATGCCGCGTGAGACTTCCGGTCCAAGTCTCGCGGTACTACGCCCGTAAGCCGCTCTGCAGGGAGAAGAGCTCCGGACCCGCCGACACACCACCAGAGGGTTCCGGCATGCTGGAAACACCTCACAGTGCTCCCAGGATGGCCAGTGGAACGACCAGCCCGCAATAAAAGCAGGACCAGAACCGCTTGCCCAGACTTACATCGGCGGTTCCAAGAGGAGACTTATGCCTCCACAGCCCCCAATAAGGTATGAATGACCGGGGGACCTGCAGCCTAAGTTGAATATACTCTCCACGTATTGTCCTATCCACAGGACAGGAAACAGGAACTGAGGTGATGAGGTCTGGGCTGGCCTTTTGTACTCTCCACGAAAGTTCCTGTTTCCTGTCCTGGATGGAGGCGGTCTCTCAAGGGTGCTGTCATGGGTGATAGGGAAAAATTGGGTCATCACCATTTAACTCAGGAGTGCTGCCTCTTCTCTGGGATCTATCAATATCTATATATTTTATATATACACACACACACACACTCGCGGCGTGTGTGTTTGTTTATTACAATACACAGCGCAGGGCCAGCTGCAGAGCACGGGTGCCATTCTGGTCCATGTAGCCCTCAAAGGAGTTAAAGTTATTAGAAACATATTCCCTTTCCACAGGACGCTAGGGGATAAGTATTTGATCACAGCGGGTCAACATCCAGAATGGGGCCCAGCTAACCCTGCTGAGCACCCTGGCCCCCATCTTCCAAGTTGTATTTGTCTTGGCAGTGACGGTCACTCAGTCAGCCAATTGTCGGGACAGCACTGAGTGGTCCACCACTGTCTGCCAAGACAAATACGGGCCCCCCTTCTGGAGATAGCTGGGGGAGTCCCATCCTGTGGATAAGGGATACATTTTTAATTACTGGATAACCCCTTTAAAGTCATGCAAGTGTGTCATATTACAATACTACATTTATCAAAACTTCTCTCCTCTGTGCCCCCATATAGTACAGCCCCCCATGTGCCCCCACATAGTACGGACTACCCCTAAAGCATAAAATATTTGTCTTGCAGACAGATTCTGCGGAGACGAGTGGTGGCCAGAAAAAGAGACTGATTGCAATCAAAGAAGACGTCACCTTTGATTTACTCTGAGAAGTCGCCCTGTGAGTCAATAAATATGCACTTTTAATCACTTATGGTTTGTAGAATCTGTGTAGTGCTAGTATTTTCCACTATATGGTCATATTGGTCTTTGTTTAGTGGATTGTATTTAGTTACCGTGTGGTGTTAGTATCCAGTCACTATGCAGGGGTAATTGTAGTGGTTCTAGTGCACCGAAATATCTTGTATACTGTATTAGTGTTGACATTGGTCTCAGTATACAGGATTTGGTCAGTAACAGTATGATGGTAATATATTTATAAAAATTTGCTTAACATACATTAACACTTTTAGTGCTGTTGGGGGTTAATCACACACTGAAGCATGTCTACTAGTGACTTTTTGTAGTCTTGTTATTACTCTTCATCAGTATTCCCCAACTTGCGGTTCTTCTGGCTTTTGCAAAACTTCAACTCTCTTTTAGGGCATGATAGGATTTGGAGTTTTGTGATCTATTGTCATATATGGAAAAGACATTTGTAAGTAGGTGAAGTTAATAAAGATAACCGCAACCTAGGAGGGCTCCAAGAAATAAATTTGCATGACCCTAGGATCAGCTTTGTGCCCTGAGGACTGAGGTCAAAGGGCACTGCTGTACCATACATGGCAGAAGCCTGGTAAATCAAATACCAGGCTTCTACTACACAAGTTCTTAGCAGTACAGCCTGCCAGGGAAGCCTGATATTTGATTTGCCAGACTTCTATCAGGTTGCAGACTTGACGCTGTGCCCTTTTATTCAAACTTTGAGTCAAAACCACAACATCAAGTTTGTAACAGTACGGAAGTCTGGTAAATGAAATGTCAGGTTTCTCTAGCATGATGCTGAGTTTATACACACACTTGTTTCATCAAGTATCTTTGCAGTGTCCCAGGGGTTAGTAGTGTAGCTTTAGGTATGCTGGGCTTTGTAGTGCAGGGCAACCCACTAACCGGGACCGACTGTCGTCTTCAATCGGGTCAGCACTGGAACAGGCAGGTGATGAATGTCGTGACGCCAGTGCCAATTGAACGGTGGCACACCGTGTAGTGACAGGTGGAATAATTGAGGAATCTTTATATACTTGAATAACAGGATAACTTTACTGAACGTAGTTGAAGATAGATGAACAGTCAGTAAGTACAGTTCCAGAATATTCCACACGTTACAATACAGTCACAGCAGTGGTTCAAGCTATTAATCACAGTTGCAAAAGATATCTTCAAGACAGGCCTCCTAGGATCAGGGCTTTCCTCTTACTCTCAATGCAGCAATACACTTCAGGCAACTATTCTCTTTGCTGGGGTACACTTACTTTCTCTCCTGCTTTAGTTCCTGGCTGTAGGCAATACTCTCAAGGTCCAGACACCCGAATAACAGTGATAACCCTTGAGCAAAGGTTTTGTAGAGGTTTCTTTTCTCTCCTGGTGACAGGCCCTATACTTGATATGCGACCTGGCTTGCTGGTTACACTGTCTGTCCCACTTGTTAGTGACAGGCTCTTACTTGGAGTACCTCAGGTATACTTGACCTGGAAGACTGGGTGGAAATGATCCTCCACACCAGTGGTGCAATCTCTGCACTCAGTTACTGAGTCCTGAATCTTTCAGAACTGACTCTGAACTGGAACTTCCAACTAGCTTTCCTAGGCTAGGCCCTGGCCTATTTATACTAAACTGGGGGCTCCTCTGCTGGCTGGAATATGAATTGCCTGCTACAGGCCTACCTTTCTTAAAGGGAGATACACATTAAAAATATAGCAGTGTCGGGTAACCTACCCGTATGCTGCATTTTTTTTTAGTGATTGCCATATTGCTATGGATAAGGCAGGAGAAGGAAAAAGAAAACAGAAGGGAGGTGCAGAAAAAGAACGTGAAAAAATAAAAAACTTTTAGAACAAGATGCAAGCCAATGTCAAAGTTAGTAGCTTGTTTAAGATTGTGGCCCAAAAAAGTATCTACCTGCATCTCCACATGAAGACAGTGATGCTAGCTGTAGCACAGCAATGCATAGCACTATGCAAAGCAGTGTAAGTCCAGATATTAATACTGATGAAGGTGAATATGTTCACCACTGTATTGGAGCTGCCATTGGTCTACAAACTGATGAAGAACCTGAAGAATTAATTGCTTGAAAACCTTAGGAGGGGAAGAAATTCCAGAAGTAGTGGTCAGTAAGGAGAGTGTGCCTGACACAGTTGATGACAAAATGTGGTTTATCAGACCAAAATCAGAAAATGTGGATGCCTTCTTATCAGTCTCCAAACATGTCAACCAGATGTGCTTCCTTTTACCTCAAAAAGTTATATCAGAAGAGAGATGTACAGAAGCGTCACTGGCTGACATATTCACATAGACATGGTGCTTTTTTCTGCATGGTGTGTCTTGCTTTCAGTAGAAAGACAGCAGTGCTTTTATTGATAGTTGCATAGATGAAAAGCACATGTACCAGAGAATTGAAGAGCATAAAAGAAGCAACCTCCACAATAATAGTGCTGAATCTATTGATGAGATCAAAGAATATGGACAGTTGTTTCTTTGAGAAACACACAACAGCTCAGAAAAGAGGAAGTAAAGCGAAAACGTGCCAGCCTTGAAAGAGTAATTGAAACCATCAAGCTGATTGGGAAAAGAGGCCTAAGCTATCGTGCAACAACGGAAGCAGCTTATACTTTAGATGATGAAAAGTTGGACCATGGAAATTTCTTAGAGATTTTGCTATTCCTAAGCAATTTTGATCTCTTGTTAAAAAATCATCTTGATGCAGTCATCAAAAAAAGTAAAAAGCAGCATGAAAGTGCAATGAGTGGTAGCAAAGGCCATGGCGGATTTGTTACTCATTTCAAAAACTACAGTGAACAATATCAGTGTAATTTTGGCACTTTAAAAAGAAAAAGGTATTGCCCAAGAGATCAGAGACGCTGGCATGTTCTCAATACAGCTGGATACAACACAGGACATAAATGTCTCAGACCAGTGTTCAATCATAATTCACAAATGTGGTCTATGAACGTCTGGTTGCTGTGGTAAATTGCACATCCACTACAGGGAAGGCTTTGTGTGAAATGGTCAGCAATGTATTGGAATCCTTGGATATTGATATTACCAACTGTGTTTGGAACTCAACAGATGGAGCTTCTAATATGCAGGACCAATACAATGGGTTCAGCACATGGCTCAGTAGGAAAGCACCTGGGCAGATTCATGTGTGGTGCTATGCACATGTACTAAATCTGGTGATGATGGATGTCACAAAGATCTGTTCACGCAATATCATTGTTTGGCTTGTTAAATTCATGTGCTGTCTTTCTCCGCGAATCCTACCTCAGGATGAATGTATGGCGGGAAACGTGTCATGAAGAACGATTTTGATAGCTTTCTGTGATAGGAGAAACAAGATGGTGGTCCAGAGATGCAGTACTTAAAAAAGTGTTTGGATCATTTAATGATCCAAGTCAAGCCTTGTATGTAGAGTTGATCCAGACCATGACAGATATCACATTCTGATCGGTTTAATGCCGACATAAGATACAAGGCTGGAACTTACTTGGACTCCCTTAAGAAATTCAACACAGTTGTCACAGCACATCTGTACTTATTCATTTGTCAAAACTACCACTCCACTATCCCTGTACCTGCAGACATAGGGTATGGATGTACTGCAGGCATACCGGATGGTGACAGAAACCATAGATAAGTTAAAAGAACATGATCGTGATTTCAAAGTGATTAAAGATGCTGCAAAGAAGTTTGCAGTCTGGGCTAACAGGTTGGATACAACTGACTGCAAAGTGGAGATTGAGGAAGACTTTACACCATTGCGACGGATACAACGGAAGAAATGAATGGCTAGTGAGCTTGCAGTATTGAACCAATCTTGTTGGCGGATGGTCAGTTCAGGGTGGAGGTCTACAATGTGACCATGGACAAGATTATTAATAGTTTGCAGAGCCGATTTACTACACATGGTCAGCTGTTTGCAGATTTGGCATGTTTGGATCCCAAGCATTTTGAAGACATTTTAGCACACCTTCCCCACAATGCACTCGAACGACTGAGCAGCCTTGTAATTAGAATTTACTCTATGGCAACTAAAGAGAAACTGCAAAGTAGACTTCTTGATTTTGCATCAAAGTGGCACCGATTAAAAATGTCTCTTGATGAAAAGTACGCAGATGCCAACAATAAAGGTGAACATGAAGATGCCATCCATTCTCATCTTCTCTGAAACTGAGGAACAACTATACTCAAATGTTGGTGAGAAAAGTGGAAAGTGCAAGACTTGTAAGAGCTGTATAATCACTGAAAAAAAAACTCCCTAAAATATACCCTTTATTAAATACCTCAAAAAAGTCATACAGACTTAGTAAACCACATAAGAAGACATAACATAAAAGGAATAATGCACTATAGCCATAGGAATAAGAGGAAGGATGACACTCTAGGGGTGCATCGGGGGCTTCGAATGGGACATGGTGTCAAAAATCCAGTCCAGCAAAATCCGTCTCTCCAAAAACCATATGGCGTCCGCTCCTTCTGTGCCCTGCCGCTTGGCAATACAGCAGTTTACGCCCACATATGGGGTGTTTCTGAAAACTACAGAATCGGGGGAATAAAAATTGAGTTTCGTTTGGTTGTTAACCCTTGCTTTGTTACTGGAAAAAATGTATTCAAACGGAAAATGTTCCCAAAAAAAAAAAAAAAAAATCGAAATTATGAAATTTTATATCCATTTGCCATTAACTCTTGTGGAAAACCTAAAGGGTTAATGATGTTTGTAAAATCAGTTTTGAATACCTTGAGGGGTGTAGTTTCTAGAATGGGGTCATTTTTGGATGGTTTCTATTATGTAAGCCTCACAAAGTGACTTCAGACCTGAACTGGTCCCTAAAAAGTGGGTTTTTGAAAATTTCTGAAAATTTCAAGATTTGCTTCTAAACTTCTAAGCCTTGTAACATCCCCAAAAATAAAATGGCATTCCCAAAATGATCGATACATGAAAGACATATGGGGAATGTAAATCAATAACTTTTTGGGCGGTATTACTATGTATTATAGAAGTAGAGAAATTGAAACTTGAAAATTGCAAATGTTTCCAAATTTTTGGTAAATTTGATATTTTTTTATAAATAAAAATGAAATTTTTCGACTTAATTTTACAACTGTCATGAAGTACAATATGTGACGAAAAAAACAATCTCAGAATGGCCTGGATAAGAAAAAATCGTTTTAAAGTTATCACCACATAAAGTGTCACTGGTCAGATTTGCAAAAATGGCCTAGTCCTAAGGTGAAAATGAGCCCGGTCCTTAAGGGGTTAATAGGATGTACCAATGTCAGTTTTTAAGGACAGTTTCTAGATACTTGGCAATACTGATCTTCTAGATGCTGGAATCTGAGTGATTCTATTACCTATAGGGCTTATAATAAATGCCTATTTACTGAGAGATTTAGTAAAACCTCTACATGTTGGAATCACTTAGATCTCTGCATCTACTGGCTGCTTGGGCATGATAGAAGTGATTGATTTAAACACTAACACTTTATGTCATGCCCATGCAGCCAGTACATGCGGAAATCTAAGCAATTCCAGCATGTATAGGCTGTCTGAGTCTGATAGTGATAGGAGTGTACTTGCTTTTTTGAGTAATGTTTATGTTTCTTTCTAAGAAGTGTTGGGTTGCTTACCATAATACTGGTACATCTTAAAAAAAAAAAATAATAATAATTGCTCTTTTCACAAATGGTTACATTATTATGACTGCTATAGGAAGTTTTTTTGCACATTTTGTACTGTTAAAGAACATATTTGCACTTTATTGGAACAGTTAAAATACATAATTATTGTTTAGTATAACATTTTGCACTTTTTACCTCAAAAGGTTTATTTACACTTTTTTTTCCTTCAAGTTTTTTTTATTTTTTTTGCACTATTTATCAACTACTGGTTTTGGGTGTGTTGAGTAACTAATAGGGATGACTGAGAGGAGAGCGAGCATCTGACGTCACTGGCTCGGCACATGCCCAGTGACAGTGATGAAGCTCCTGCCCTCAGTCTCCAGTACATCGCACTGGCGCAGCCCTCAGTGAGTACTGCGCCTGCGCTAGAGTTCACTCGGCCGTCAGGGAGGGGGAGGAGACGCTGTGGGCGGTTAGGTCTGCTTGTTGGAGGCGGCTTTGGGCACTGTACGGGCGCGTTACTGGACACCAAAGGGGGAAGAAAACACCCCTCTGGGCACCTTCATTTGCATAAAGATAAAAAGCGTTTAGCAAAACTACTGCACGAATTACATAATAGAAAAGACAAGCCGATTCAAGGTACTGTGTTCTGCATGACTGGCTTAAAGCTGAAATTGTGTAATCAGAGGTGACAGATTCCCTTTAATGAAGTGAATCATTCAACTTCTGCTAGTTAATTGCTCACTGAGCGTTTTTCTGTCACTTTTTTCTGGGGTGATCGGCAGCCAATTTGTGTCTTGTGGTGCACCAGCACGAGCTGCCACCAAGTCCATTAATCCATCAATAGTAGGGATTTTTTTTTGCTATATCCTACATCAGGGGCTTGGCTGTGCTTATTGTCACTCCTAGAAACTCAGGATAGAATTTTCTATATTTTATTGAGAGGTGAAATTCACTTCAAAAGATAACAATCCCCTAAATCTGGTGTTCCAGCTGTGACTAGCCAAGTGCAATACTGTCTGGCAAAGAATATATTTTTTTTCTGGGGTGAAATTCAATTTCCAAAATAGCAATACCGTAAATCTGGTGTTCCAGCTGTGACTGGACAAGTAGTTTAATAGTGTCCGTCAAAGGATATATTTTCTGGGGTGAAATTCAGTTGCAAAAATAGAAATACAGTAAATCTGGTGTTCCAGCTGTGACTGGACAAGTAGTTTAATAGTGTCAGTCAAAGGATATATTTTGTTCTGGGCTGAAATTCAATTGCCGAAACAATACCTAAAATCTGGTGTTCCAGCTGTTACAGGCCAAGAGTAAATCTGTCCATAAAAGGGTACATTACACTCAGTGTGCATCTCCAAGTTTATTTCTTTCCGTTAAAGGGTTTATTATATAAAGTGTTAAAATACAAATGCTGAAAGCAAAATCCTATATATTTTTTCACATGCTACTGTGCATCTCCAAGTGTAAATCTGTCCGTAAAAGGATACCTTTCATCCAGGGCCTAAATACTAGACCTACAATTGATATTCCCCTAAATCTGTAGTTACTGCTGTGCCTGGATTGATGTAATACGGTACATAAATAGATAGCCAGATAGTGTTAGGTGCCTGTAAAATGCCTGAATTTGAATTCAATACATTGGGCCAAATAATTTTTTTCTTATTTTGGTGCACAGTAACAATGAGGAAAACATCTAGTAAGGGACGCTGACATGGTTGTGGTGTTGTTAGTAGACCCTCTGGTGCTGGGAGAGGACGTGGCCGTTCTGCCACAGCCACACGTCCAAGTGAACCAACTACCTCAGGTTCCAGTACCCATCAGAACGGCATTGGGCCCCACCAAATATCATTAAATTCTAAGGATGGTAAGGCCTGAGAAAGTACAGGTGCTAGTGAATTGGGGGGCTGACAGTGGATCTAGCACGTTCACAACATTATCTCCCACCCAGTCTTCTGCAGAAAGCGCACAGGTGGTGCCTGAAAACCAAGCCCATCAGTCTGTCACATCACCCCCATGCAAATCAGGGAAACTGTCTGAGCCTCAAGTTATGCAGCAGTCTCTTATGCTGTTTGAAGACTCTGCTGGCAGGGTTTCCCAAGGGAATCCACCTAGCCTTTCCCCAGTGGTGGAAGACATAGAATGCACTGACGCACAACCACTTATGTTTTCTGATGAGGACATGGGAATACCACCTCAGAGTCAGCATGTCTCTGATGACGAAACACAGGTTCCAACTGCTGCATCTTTTTGCAGTGTGCAGACCGAACAGGAGGTCAGGGAGGAGGACGATGAGGTCCTAGACTCCACATGGAATGAAGGTCATGCCACTGACTTTCATAGTTCAGAGGAAGAGGCAGTGGTGAGATAAAGCCAACAGCGTAGCAAAAGAGGGAGCAGGGGGCAAAAGCAGAACAGCTGCCGCCAAGAGAGTTTACCTGCTACTGGCCACCGCCACCAGGGACCGAGCACCCCAAAGGAAGCTTCAAGGAGTTCCCTGGCATGGTACTTCTTTAAACAAAGTGGCGACGACAAGACCCGAGTGGTTTGCACGCTGTGCCATCAGAGCCTGAAGCGAGGCATTAACGTTCTGAACCTTAGCACATCCTGCATGACCAGGCATCTACATGCAAAGCATGAACTGCAGTGGAGTAAATACCTTAAAAGCAAGGAACTTACTTAGGCTCCCCTGCTCCTCGGCCTCTTCCTCCGCCTCGGGAGGAATGTTGGCACCTGCCGCCCACCAAACAGAGGATGTACCACCAACACCACCACCTCCGTTACCAAGCATCTCCACCATGTCACATGGCAGCGGTCAGCTCTCTCACAAACATTGAAGAGTAAATTCCCACCTACCCACCCTCGAGCCCTGGGCCTGAATGCCAGAATTTCTAAACTACTGGCCTTGAAATGCTGTCATTCAGGCCGGTGGACACAGACAGCTTCAAACAGCTGATGGCGATGGCTGTCCCACAGTATATTGTTCCCAGCCGCCACTACTTCTCCAAGAGAGCCGTGTCTTCCTGCACAACCAAGTATCCGATAAAATCAAGTGTGCACTGCGCAACGCTATCTGTGGCAAGGTCCACCTAACCACAGATACGTGGACCAGTAAGCACGGCCAGGGATGCTATATCTCCCTAACTGCACACTGGGTAAATGTAGTGGTGGCTGGGCTCCAGGCGCAGAGATCTTTGGTGCACGTCCTTCCACCGCCAAGGATCGCAGGGCATCATTCTTTGCCTCCTGTAGCCTCCTCCTACTCTTCTTTCACCTGCTCATCCAGTCAGCCACACACCTTCACCACCAACTTCAGCACAGCCTGGGGTAAACGTCAGCAGGCAGTTTTGAAACTCATATGCTTGGGGGACAAGCGGGCAGTCTGTGCGTGCTTCCGGCATTCAGATCCTGCCGCTGCTCGCCTGTCTGCGCTACAGCGTAACTTCAGCCTTCCCGCTCACGGCATAATATGCAACGTGCCCACCAGGTGGAACTCCATCTTGTACATGCTGGAGAGACTGTGCGAGCAGCAGCAGGCCATAGTGGAGTTTCAGTTGCAGCACACACAGGTCAGTCGCACTGTGGAACAGCACCACTTCACCACCAATGAGTGGGCCTCCATGTGAGACCTGTGAGCCCTGTTTCGAGTACTCCACCAACATGGCCTGTGGCGATGACGCCGTTATCAGCGTTACAATACCACTTCTATGTCTCCTTGAGAAAAAGCTTAGGGCGATAATGGAAGAGGAGGTGGCCCAGGAGGAGGAGGAGGATGGGGGGTCATTTTTAGCACTTTCAGGCCAGTCTCTTAGAAGTGGCTCAGACGGAGGTTTTTTGGAACAGCAGAGGCCAGGTACAAATGTGGACAGCCAGGGCCCACTATTGGAGGACGAGGCATGTTCACAGCGGGGTGGCACCCAACGCAGCTCGGGCACATCACTGGTGCGTGGTTGGGGGGAACGAAGGACGATGACGATATGCCTCCCACAGAGGACAGCTTGTCCTTACCTCTGGTCAGCCTGGCACACATGAGCGACTACATGCTGCAGTGCCTTTGCAATGACAGCAGAGTTGCCCACATTTTATTGTGTGCGGACTACTGGGTTGCCACCCTGCTGGATCCCAGGTACAATGACAATGTGCCCACCTTACTTCCTGCACTGGAGCGTGATAGGAAGATTTGCGAGTACAAGCGCACGTTGGTAGACGCGCTACTGAGAGCATTCCCAAATGTCAAAGGGGAACAAGTGGAAGCCCAAGGCGAAGGCAGAGGAGGAGCGAGAGGTCGCCAACGCAGCTGTGTCACGGCCAGCTCCTCTGAGGGCAGGGTTAGCATGGCAGAGATGTGGAAAAGTTTTGTCACCACACCATAGCTAACTGCACCACCACCTGATACGGAAAGTGTTAGCAGGAGGCAGCATTTCACCAACATGGTTAAAAAGTACATGTGCACACCTCTCCACGTACTGACTGATGGTTCGGCCCCATTCAACTTCTGGGTCTCCAAATTGTCCACATGGCCTGAGCTTGCCTTTTATGCCTTGGAGGTGCTGGCCTGCCCAGCGTTGTGTCTGAACGTGTATTCAGCATGGCAGGGGCGCCATTACAGACAAACGCAGCCGCCTGTCCACAGCCAATGTGGACAAGCTGCCGTTCATAAAATGAACTAGGCATGGATCCCACTGGACCGGTCCATCCCATCCCTTGTGCAGACTAGACATTTATAAGTACCTCCCCTTAACCATATATTCTTGGACTCCAGGGCACTTCTTCATTCAGTCCTCTTTTTTAATGTCACCATTATATTGGCGGGCAACCCAAAGTTGAATGAACCTCTCCTCCATCTGGGTGCCAGGGCCCAAATATCTGAAAGTGGCCTGTTCCATTGGTGGGTGACATGAAGCCTGATTCCCTGCTATGGGACCTCTCTCCTCTGTCTGGGTGCTGGGGCCTGAATAAGTATAAGTGGCCTTTCCATTGGTGGGTGACATGAAGTCTGACTCTCTGCTATGCCACCTCTCTCCTCTATGCAAAATAGATGTGGAGCCCCAGTATTGGGTCTACAACACAATGAAAGCCAGATATCCCTCAAAGGAAAGAAAACCGAGCAAAGGGGTGTCTCCATTACAGAGACCACCAAATCCACCATATTAAGTGGACCCTATGTCAAGATTCCGCTTTTTTACAAGCTTTAAGAATGTGACGGGGAAAACCTAAGCCAGTTATCCATCCACAGACAGCTGTTTCGGGGTGTTGCCCCAGTGTGGAGTTGGATTCTGGCTAACCGGGAGCTCCTCTGTCTGGGTGCTGGGGCCTAAATAACTGAAAGTGGCCTTTTCCATTGGTGGGTGATATGAAGCCTGATTCTCTGCTATGGGACCTCTCTCCAATTGATATTGGTTAATTTTTTTTTATTTCCCTATCCACATTTGTTTGCAGTGGATTTACCTACATTTTGCTGGCTTTTGCAGCCCTCTAGCCCTTTCCTGGGCTATTTTCCGGCTTTTTAGTGCCCAAAGTTCGGGTCCCCATTGACTTCAATGGGTTTCGGGGTGAAGTTCGGGTCGAGTTCGGATCCTGAACCCGAACATTTTTGGGAAGTTCGGCCAAACTTCTCGAACCCGAACATCCAGGTGTTCGCTCAACTCTAGTAACTAATATAAAGAGTTTAACACTGTCTCTTCCATTCTTTAATTATTCTTATTTTTGACCCAATTGGATGGGATACTGGTCTACTGTAGCGTTTCCCTACCAGGATACCTCCAGCTGTTGCAAAACTACATCTCCCAGCATGCCATGTTAGCCAAACGCGGTCTGGGCATGCTGAGTTGTAGTTTTGTAACAACCTGGTTGGGAAAAGCTGGTCTACTGCGATATGAAAAATGGGGGTTCTAAAAAGCTATTGTGGGGCAAAGTTCATATTCGTGTTTACACACGTGTTTTAAAATACACGAGTTTTATAAACAAGTAAAAACGACGCAGTGCTGTGGGGCTGGTATGCAACTTTTTCCAGGGTTTTTATCCCCAGTCCGGCTCTGCCTCAACCATAATGTTTTATAGGGTCAGCTAACCAGCAGGCCCTTAACCATAATGTTTTACATGGTCAGCTCAGCAGCAGGCCCTCGTCCGTAATGTTTTAGAGGGTCCTCAGCAGGCCCTTACTCCAAATTTTTCAAGGGTGTGCCCTCCTTTGTGTTTAATAAAGGGTGTATTGTAGTGCTGATTCCTTGTCATTTCTGGCAGCACTTTCACTTAGTGCATAGGCTTTATGAGTGTTGGAGTCCCACTACCTGAACAATTGTACCACAATGTGAATGGGGCCCTCCTTTATGTGAAATACAGTCTGTTTCGAGTGCCTCTTGCTTGTAATTTTTGGCAGCTCTTGCACTTTATATACAATTGAATATACAGGAAAGAATGTTTCCTAAACATTTTCCTGTGAAATAGTTTATTTTTGTGAGGGGTTTGTGCGTATTTTTGTCTGTAAAAGTGGCGTACAACTCGGACAACATGGTTCCCAGCACCATCCTGAGAGTCCAAGATGCATCCATACATCGGCCCCATGCTGTTCCCGATCCATTTCGGTGGTGTTTGTCACTTTCAGACCTTTTCCAATGGACCAGGCACCCTCCCTCTTCAGAGCAGGGAGTGCCTGATTGTCTCCCATTGACTTCCATTTTACTTGGGTGTTCGGCCAAGCGCACTGAACAGCATTATGTTTTCTGACCAAGTACCCGAACACTTTGGTGCCTGCTCATCACTAGTTATATTTCCACCCATAATATCCATGATGCCATGCAGTTCTCTCTAAATGAATGTTATTAAGAGAAGCCCGTCCAGGCTGACTGCTGCTGCCCTCATTGCCTCTTTCCTATCCTATATAGCCCTAAATCTGGCCTGATGATATATATATATATATATATATATATATATACACACACACACACATACACACACACACACACAGTGGATATAAAAAGTCTACACACCCTTGTTAAAATGTCAGGTTTCTGTGCTGTAAAAAAAATAAGAAATTTCAGAACTTTTTCCACCTTTAATGTGACCTATAAACTGTACCACTCAATTAAAAAACAAACTGAAATCTTTTAGGTGGAGGGAAGAAAACAAAAAACTAAAATAATGTAGTTCCATAAGTGCGCACACCCTCTTGTAACTGGGGATAGCTGTGTTCAGCAATCACATTCAAAATCATGTTAAATAGGAGTCAGCATACACACGCCATCATTTACAGTGCCTCTGATAACTATCAAATAAAGTTCAGCCGCTCTAGTTGGTCTTTCCTGAATTTTTTTGTCGCATCCCAGAGCAAAAGCCATGGTCCACAGTGAGCTTCCAAAGCATCAGAGGGATCTCATTGTTAAAAGGCATCAGTCAGGAGAAGGGTACACAAGAATTTCAAAGGCATTAGCTATAACATGGAACACAGTTAAGACAGTCATCATCAAGTGGAGAAAATATGGCACAACAGTGACATTACCAAGAACTGGACATCCCTCCAAAATTGATGAAAAGACAAGAAAACTGGTCTGGGAGACTACCAAGAGGCCTACAGCAATATTAAAGGAGCTGCAGGAATATCTGTCAAGTACTGGCTGTGTAGTACAAGTGACAACAATCTCCTGTATTCTTCATATGTCTGGGCTATGGGGTAGAGTGGCAAGACAAAAGCCTTTTCTGAAGAAAAACATCCAAGCCAGGCTACATTTTGAAAAAACACATCTGAAGTCTCCCCAAAGCATGTGGGAAAAGGTGTTATGGTATGATGAAACCAAGGTTGAACCTTTTGGCCATAATTCCAAAAGATATGTTTGGCACAAAAACAATACTGCACATCACCAAAAGATCACCATATCCACAGTAAAGCATGGTGGCAGCATCATGCTTTGGGGCTGTTTTTCTTCAGCTGGAACTGGGGCCTTAGTTAAGATAGGGGAATTATGAACAGTTCCAAATACCAGTCAATATTGGCACAAAACCTTTAGGCTTCTGCTAGAAAGCTGAACATGAAGAGGAACTTCATCTTTCAGCATGACAACAACCCAAAGCATACATCCAAATCAACAAAGGAATGGCTTCACCAGAAGATGATCAAAGTTTTGGAATGGCCCAGCCAGAGCCCAGACTTGAATCCGATTGAAAAGTCTGTGGGGTGATCTGAAGAGGGCTGTGCACAGGGAGATGCCCTCTCAGTCTGACAGATTTGGAGTATTTTTGCAAAGAAGAGTGGGCAAATCTTGCCAAGTCTAAATGTGCCATGCTGATAGACTCATACCCAAAAAGACTGAGTGCTTTAATAAAATCAAAAGATGTTTCAACAAAGTATTATTTTAAGGGTGTGCAGATTTATACAACCATATTATTTTATTTTTTATATTTTAATTCCCTCTACCTAAAAGATTTCAGTTTGTTTTTCAATTGAGTTGTGCAGTTTATAGGTCAAATTAAAGATGGAAAAGTTTTGAAATTATTTATCTTTGTCTTATTTTTTTATACAGCACAGAAACCTGACATTTTAACAGGGGTGTGTAGACTTTTTAAATCCACTGTATACTGTATATACACTGATGAGCAAAAGGTTAACAGTGTTTTGAACTTTTGACTTTCAGGCTCAATATCACACCATCCACTATAGCTTCAAACGTCAGACTACCAACATTTTATAGACAATCATCTTAGCTATCTCGTGTGTAAATTAGACTCGCCACTATTTATCATGTAATTAGTTATTAGTTATCCTTCTGGGAATCGCATCCCCACCTATGCCTTGGTTGAACTTGATGGACTTATGTCTTTTTTCAACAGTATTAACTATGTAACTATGCAATATGCAGATTCTTGTCATGTAACTACATTGTTACTGTTTTGCTCCTAAAAGTCCAATTGTTTTGTTAGTATTTTTTAAATCCACCTTTGGCTTTCAACAATGCCTGAATCCTTCTGGGCATGCTCTCAATAAAATTCAAGCATGTCTCGACATTAATCTGTTCAAAGGTCTATTCTACACGTTCCCAATGTTGCTGCATACTGGTCGCTAGAGATGTCCCAAACTTCGCCAGCAAACATTGCATGTTCGTGTTCGCCACGGTGGGCGAACATATGCGATGTTCGGTCCGCCCCCTATACGTCATCATTGAGCAAACTTTGACTCTGTACCTCACAGTCAGCAGACACATATCCTCCCTCCCAGACCCTCCCACCTCCTATCAAAAGCAAGGGCAGCATCCATCTTAGATTCATTCTGAAGCTGCTGTGTTAGAGCAGGGAGAGTGCTGCTGCTGAATTAATAGGGAAAGCGTTAGCTAGGCCAGTGTCTGTGTCCACTCCAGTCATCAAAGACTCCTCTGCTGTAAGGACAGCATCCTGACAGCACCCCAAAAAGCCCTTTTAGGGCTGGTACACACACATATATACCAGGAAAAAAAGGCAGCACTCCAAAAATGTAAAAAGCAAACAAACCGAAGTTTTATTCACCCATGTGGGCAGTGCGACGTTTCGGCTCAGACTGAGCCTTTCTCAAGCAATGTGTAAGACAAAGTACCACATATTTATGCGTGCAACAATCAAAACATGATTACAAATAAATTACAAATCAATTAGAGTATAAACATGTGAATTACAATATTGTGCATAAAATTATTATACCAAATTCTTGTACCCATCAAATGTGCATAACTGTATTTAACAACGTGACTTTATAAATGGATACCAAATACAGTAAAAATATAAATGATCATAAAGTACGTAATTGCTATTTATTCCGAACACCTGATCAAGATTGATAAAGTGCATAGTGCAAAAATCCGGTGAATATACTCAGCTGTGGGAGGAGGAGCTCCATGAGAACAGTAGGTGACATGCTGTATTGGAGGAATGGCGTCCCGCTGCATCAGATCGCGTCCTGTACATCACTAAGCGCATGTCCGGAACCTGAGTAGCGTCACTGACCTGAACTTCCGGGTACGCATGTCATTAGTAGCTTGAATCGCCATTTTGTCTAAGGGCAATCTACCAGTTTTCTGTCTATATCGACTACCACTCTAAAAAAGATAATACTAGTTCCTCTCTAAATAGAGAGAATCGCATATATCTCTGTAGGGGAAAGATATTACAGGGACACGCCACTATGACTACAAGCGACAACCGCTGTAACGGGTCCCGAAACCCGAGACCCTGTCCGGATAGGGCAGGCAACCCGGGATCGACGTGAAGTGGGATCACATATGGCCATCATATTATTGAGGACCAATTGTCAAACCCCAACTCCAACAAAACCCACAGCAAACGTCGCGGGAGGGATCTCCTCCCATATGTCATATCAGTGACATTGTCCCAAGATTAGCCGTTTTTTTGAGCCATATAGTTTCGAGTATTGTACCCAATATTTGTCAGTTCCAATGTGCAGTAGCTTCATTTTGTTCAGGACAACCTCCAAGTCACCAAATCTTCTCCGGGCTGACACCTCCCACCTCTGGTATCCCACCATCTACAAAAAATAAATAAAGAGAAAAGAGATTTTAAAATCATTGTCTAGTAGTTTCTACCATACACACAATCGTCAGTGGAGCGCGTTAGTCCAAGAGGAGTCAAAGGGCAGCAGCCCGTATTGAGTTACATTCTCACACCCAGATTATAATTGACAATTGGTCCTCAATAATATGATGGCCATATGTGATCCCACTTCACGTCGATCCCGGGTTGCCTGCCCTATCCGGACAGGGTCTCGGGTTTCGGGACCCGTTACAGCGGTTGTCGCTTGTAGTCATAGTGACGTGTCCCTGTAATATCTTTCCCCTACAGAGATATATGCGATTCTCTCTATTTAGAGAGGAACTAGTATTATCTTTTTTAGAGTGGTAGTCGGTATAGACAGAAAACTGGTAGATTGCCCTTAGACAAAATGGCGATTCAAGCTACTAATGACATGCGTACCCGGAAGTTCAGGTCAGTGACGCTACTCAGGTTCCGGACATGCGCTTAGTGATGTACAGGACGCGATCTGATGCAGCGGGACGCCATTCCTCCAATACAGCATGTCACCTACTGTTCTCATGGAGCTCCTCCTCCCACAGCTGAGTATATTCACCGGATTTTTGCACTATGCACTTTATCAATCTTGATCAGGTGTTCGGAATAAATAGCAATTACGTACTTTATGATCATTTATATTTTTACTGTATTTGGTATCCATTTATAAAGTCACGTTGTTAAATACAGTTATGCACATTTGATGGGTACAAGTATAATGAATTTGGTATAATAATTTTATGCACAATATTGTAATTCACATGTTTATACTCTAATTGATTTGTAATTTATTTGTAATCATGTTTTGATTGTTGCACGCATAAATATGTGGTACTTTGTCTTACACATTGCTTGAGAAAGGCTCAGTCTGAGCCGAAACGTCGCACTGCCCACATGGGTGAATAAAACTCGGTTTGTTTGCTTTTTACATTTTTGGAGTGCTGCCTTTTTTCCTGGTATACTTATTTTGAGACTGGCTGGTCTCTGTGAGGCGTGCACCCGCCTTTTGAACTTGATACGGTGCTGCCACTATCTTCTTTATATATACATATATATATATATATATATATATATATATATATTACAGTGGTAAGGTGCAGGGTGCCGTCGAGATGGCAGGTACGTGTCACCGAGGTTCATAGCCTCGGTGAGGTAAGAGTCATTTGTTGATGTCAGTAGCAGGTAGTGCTACTGACACAGTTGCTAAATAGTGTGGCTGCAAAGCCGATCCGGGCCGGCTCTTACCGGGAGCAGCTAAAGTGTAGGGTGGGTGGCTGCTCCTCACGACCCAGTCCTGGTTTTGGGGCTGGGTTTAAAACTCAGCCAGCTCAGCAGCTGAAGAGAGTGATTGTCCTGGAGCTGCTACTAGGGCTGTGGAGCTCTCTGGGCTGGAAGGAGGAAACCAGCAAGGACGCGTGCAGTCGTCCTGGAAGCCTGAATGTGGATTATCCTGCGGCTAGGCTGACAGCCAGGTGCGAACCCGCACCTCAAACCTCCCAGGTGATTGGAACCTGTGTTTGGACTGTTTGTTTTTTCCACTCGCTTTCTGATGTGTGATTTAACACCAAGTGACTGCCTCCTGTTAATTTGATGCAAGTGTGAATACCAGAGCGACTCCCCACATTTGGTGTCGGATGCGGGCATGCGCAGTGAGGCTGGCATGAACACCGAAGTTTGTTTTTCTGGGAACAACTGGATGTCCTATATTCGGCCGGCAAAGTTGCAGCCTGTGTTCCCTGACAAAATGGAGGCGGCGGTGAAAGCTCTCATAGAGGCTAACGTGCAGCAGCGGGAGACCAACCAGCTACTGCTACAGCATGTGATGGCGTTGTAAGCTGCAGGAGCGTCCCACCACGACCATGATGCCCGGAAAGCGGTCCGTGCGGCGATCCCAAAATGAGAAGGTCGCCGTGAGGGAAAAGTTACCCCGTGACCAGTGGGCCGAGGTGGCTGCTCCGCTCCTGGCATCCGGACCCCAGCAAGTTTTTTTTGATTTAGCAGATGACCAGGCTGCTGATTACCCCACGGTGAAGGGGGAGATCCTGGCCAGACTGGGGTGAACGTGTTAGTCCGGGCTCAACGGGTCCACCAATGGGACTTTAAAGCGGCTGAACCCCGGCCACAGTACTATGAGTTGCTGCACAGGTTGCAAAAGTGGCTGCAGCCTGATGTCCTAAGTCCGGCTGCAATGCTGGACCGTCTGCTGGCCGACATGTTCTGGAGGGCCCTGCCTTACCCCCTTCAGCACTGGATCGGCCAGGTGTCCCCACCAATGCCCTGGAGATGGTCGACCTGGTGGAGCGTTACGAGGCCACCAGAAACCTGCAGGGGAGTCTTGCTGGGAAGGGGTCAGTTAAACCCCCGGAGGCCTCCACCCCAGTTCCGGCGCCCGCGACAGAGAGGCCTGCACGGAATGTACCCCTGCGGATCCACCTCCCGTGGTATGCTGGGGGTGCCAGGAGCCAGGCCATATCAGGGCCGACTGTCCGCATCGGGATGAGCCGATGGATGTGAACTATGGCTATCGCCACTCCCTGTATGCACGGAAACTGTGTGCAACTGGCACCCGTGAGGGGCAGGACAATAACCACCTGTGTCAGGTAGAGGTGGGAGATTCTCTGGCGGTGGCCCTGCTGGACTCCGGGAGTCTAGTCTCCCTGGTAAGGGCTGCCCTGGTACGGCCTGTGGAGTATACCGGCCGTAATATCGGGTCCTGTGCATCCACGGAGACCTAAAAGACTACCCCACTGCACTAGTGACTTTGTCCACAGCGGCTGGTAAGTGGACCCACGAGGTGGCTGTCGCTACTAAACTCCCACACGAACTGATACTTGGGAGGGACTTCCCAGGTTTTCCGGCGCTGTGGCCGGCAATAAAGGTACCTGAGGGACCCAAGACAGGGGTAACCCTAGTAGAGTGGCCTGATACCACTGGAAGGCCAGAACCCTGGGAGCCCGAATCTGAAGGGCCAGCGGTAGGGGTGACCACTGCTCCAGCGTTAGAGGGGGAGACAACCCCACTGAGTGTAATGGTGGGAGACACGGAGGACTTGCCACCGGGACCTGAGTTGGCAGACCTCAATGTCTCCGGGGAAAATTTTGGGACCGCACAACACCGGGACCAAACCCCAACCAGGGCCTGGGAAAGTGTTGTAATGATTGATGGTAAACCCCAGAAACCTGGGGCTGAATTAATGTTTCCGCGATTTATTGGTCTTCAGGATATGTTGTATAGGGTGAACCAACTCCGAGGTGAGCCAGTTGAACAGTTGGTGGTGCCCACCGCATATCGCAAGCTTGTTATGGAGCTTGCCCACCAACATGTTCTTGGGGGACACTTGGGGTGGCAGAAAACCCAGGACCGCATACTGCAGCGGTTTTATTGGCCTGGTGTGTTTAAGGAGGTAGAAGAATATTGTAAATCCTGTCCGACCTGTCAGGTAAATAGCCCCAGCCGCATTACAGAAGTCCCCTGGTCCCTCTCACAATAATTGAGGTCCCATTCGAGCGTATCGCTATGGATCTGATCGGGCCTGTACCAAAGTCTGCCAGGGGCCACCAACACATTCTGGTAGTTCTCGATCATGCCACTGGTATCCGGAGGCGGTGCCTCTGCGACATACCTCAGCTAAGCTCATTGCCAAAGAGTTAATGGAAATGTTTTCCGTGTGGGCCTGCCAAAAGAGGTTCTGACAGACCAAGGGACCCCTTTTATGTCCAAAGTTATGAGGGAACTGTGTAAATTATTGCGTATAAAGCAATTGTGGACGTTCGCTTACCATCCGCAAACGGATGGTCTTGTCGAAAGGTTTAACCAAACTCTAAAAAATATCTTAAAAGGGTGGTGTCTAGAGATGGGAAGGACTGGGACCTGCTTCTGCCCTATCTCATGTTCGCAGTGCGAGAGGTGCCCCAGGCCTCTACTGGGCTTCTCGCCCTTGAACTGCTTTATGGCAGACACCCTCGGGGCCTGCTGGATATTGCCAAGGAAGCGTGGGAACAGCAGCCTGTCCCCCACAAAAGCGCCATTGAGTATGTCACCCAGATGCAGGAACGGATGGAAAGGGTGTTGCCGCTGGTCCGGGAGCATATGGAGGCAGCGCAACAAGCCCAGAGTAGGGTGTATAATCGTCAGGCTAGGGTACGGGACTTCAATCCAGGAGATCGGGTTTTGGTTCTGGTACCCACCCTTGACAGCAAGTTCCTAGCTAGGTGGCAAGGCCCCTATGAGGTGATCGAGAAGGTAGGGAAGTAAATTACAAGGTACACCAGCCAGGCGGCGCAAGCCGGAGCAGGTGTACCACGTGAATTTACTAAAGCCGTGGAAGGATAGGAACATGACCGACGACAACAGCCCCCGGCCAGGGCTTCTGGGTGAGAAGGGTCCAGCCCCACAGTTCGAGGCCTGCGAAGCGGTAGCCACGGTAAAAATTGCAGACAGCCTGTCTTCCAAACAAGTTCAGGAAGTCAGGGAGTTCATCAGTCGGAACACGGAAGTGTTCTCGGACCTCCCTGGCCGCACGTCTCTCATCCAACATGACATCGCCACTGAGCCTCAGGCCAAGATCCGGTTAAAACCATACCGGGTACCTGAGGCTCGGCGACGGGCCATCGCGGAGGAAGTACAATTAATGTTGAAGCTCGATGTCATTGAGGAGTCGAAAAGTGAGTGGGCAAGTCCCATAGTTCTAATACCCAAGCCGGATGGGACGTTGCGGTTCTGCAACGATTTTCGCAAGTTAAATGAAGTGTCCAAGTTTGATGCGTATCCCATGCCCCGGATAGACGAGCTTGTTGAAAATTTAGGGCAAGCCCGTTATTTCTCTGTGCTAGACCTCACTAAAGGATACTGGCAAGTACCCTTAACAGAGGCGGCCAAGGAAAAACGCTTTTGTTACTCCGCAGGGCCTGTATCATTACAAGGTGTTACCCTTGGCCTGCATGGCGCCCCGCCACCTTCCAAAGGTTAATGGATATTGTGCTGCGACCGCACCGCCGGTACGCTCGGCCTACTTAGATGATGTAATCATCCACAGCACCGACTGGGAAAGCCATTTGCCCAAAGTGCAGGCGGTAGTGGATGCCCTGAGGAAAGCTGGACTAACCGCCAATCCAAAGAAGTGTGCGATTGGGTTGGAAGAGACCAAATATCTGGGATATGTTATTGGGCGGGGAGTCATCAAGCCACAGGTAACTAAGGTAGAGGCCATACGTAACTGGCCCCGACCGGTCACTACCAGGCAGGTAAAGTCCTTCCTGGGAATTGTAGGGTATTACATGAGGTTTGTGCCCCACTTTGCCACTATAGCTTCGCCGTTGACAGACTTGTTAAAGGGGCGTAAGACAGGGACGGTCCATTGGAACGAGCAGGCAGAAAAGGCTTTCTCCGCCTTGAAATCGGCCCTGTGTGGGTCCCCGGTTTTGGTGACGCCCGATTTCAAGAAGGAGTTCGTTGTCCAGACCGACGCCTCTGAGGTTGGCCTTGGTGCGGTATTGTCGCAGGAAGTCAACGGGGAGGGAGCATCCGTTGTCTTCCTCAGCCGCAAACTCACCCCAGCCGAGGCCAGGTACAGCATAGTCGAGAGAGAGTGCCTGGCCATCAAGTGGGCACTCGAGGCCCTCCGTTATTACCTGTTGGGCAGAAGCTTCCGCCTGGTGACCGACCACTCCCCACTCAAGTGGATGAGCCAAGCCAAAGAGAGGAATGCCCGGGTCACCAGGTGGTTTCTGTCCCTACAGAATTTTAAATTCACGGTGGAGCACAGAGCGGGCCGGTTGTTGAAAAATGCAGATGCCCTGTCCCGGGTACACTGTTTTTCGTGTGTCCATCCCCTCAGGGTTGAACAAAGGGGGGTATGTGGTAAGGTGCAGGGTGCCGTCGTAGATGGCAGGGTACGTGTCACCGAGGTTCATAGCCTCGGTGAGGTAAGAGTCATTTTGCTGATGTCAGTAGCAGGTTGTGCTACTGGACACAGTTGCTAAATAGTGTGGCTGCAAAGCCGATCCGGGCCGGCTCTTACCGGGAGCAGCTAAAGTGTAGGGTGGGTGGCTGCTCCCCACGACCCAGTCCTGGTTTTGGGGCTGGGTTTAAAACTCAGCCAGCTCAGCAGCTGAAGAGAGTGATTGTCCTGGAGCTGCTACTAGGGCTGTGGAGCTCTCTGGGCTGGAAGGAGGAAACCAGCAAGGAGGCATGCAGTCGTCCTGGAAGCCTGAATGTGGATTATCCTGTGGCTAGGCTGATCAGCCAGTGCGAACCCGCACCTCAAACCTCCCAGGTGATTGGAACCTGTGTTTGGACTGTTTGTTTTTTCCACTGCGTTTTCTGATGTGTGATTTAACACCAAGTGACTGCCTCCTGTTATTTGATGCAAGTGTGAATAAAACACTGTTTTCCCAGACTTCTGGACTCCTTTGCTTATAGCTGCACCTCGACAGCTGCTGACCAGAGCGACTCCCCACAATATATATATAGTGGGGAGTCGCTCTGGTAGATAGCAGTGCGGGTGCAGTATAGAGGCAAAACGGAGTCCAGAAAGTGTAGCAAACAGTGTTTAATTCACACTTGTAGCAAATACACAGCAAACAGTCACTTGGTGTTAATTCACACCCATCAGAAAACGTGCAGCAAAACAAAATAGTCCAAAATAGGTTCCAGTCACCTGGGAGGCTTTAGGTGCAGGTTCGCACCTGGCTGTCAGTCCAGCCGCAAGGCGATCAACCTCCGGCTTCCAGGCCGTCTGCACTCCTCCTTGCTTGGGGTCTTGCTTCCAGCCCAGAGAACTCCACACAGCACAGCATGGATCAGCACTCCCAGACTCAAGTGATTCCACAGCCTAACAGCAGCTCCAGGACGATCACACACACCCACACCCAGCTGCTGGCTGGGTTATAAAGGCCCGGGAAAAACTGGCCTGGACCGTGGGGAATAGGCACCCACCCAACTCTTTGCCTACTCCCAGTAAGAGCCGGCCCGGATTGGCTTTGAAGCCAAACTAAATAGCAAGGTGTCAAGCAGCACTAGCTCCTGCTGACACACCAAAAATCCGGCTCTTACCTCACAGAGGCCAGGAACCTCGGTGACACGTACCTCCCGTCGACCACAGTACCTTGCACCTTACCACAAATATATATATATATATATATATATATATATTATATATATATAGCAGCTGCCTGCCCGTGTGTGAGAGGCCGCAGGCCCACAGACTGTACTGTACTTTTACCCTTTAATATAATTGCAGTTGCCTGCCAGTGTGTGTCAGGCCCACTGACTGTACTGTGCCCACCACTCATATAGGGTGGCACAGTACCTTGCAGAAAAAAAAGTAATTTAAGTGTCCTGTCAGAAAGGACCTTCAGCGCAGCAGGAGGTATTGTCACTTACAAGAGAAGTCGCCTAGGTCAAAAAGTCTAGATTACCTCACCTTTATTAAGATGAATAAGGCATGGATCCCGGAGTGACTGACAGTGGGGGATGCATTTGACTAAAAAAAGCCTGATGAGATGCCTGGGGCTAAAAATGGTCCCCACACTGCTGTATTTAATCTCTGCATGCTGGATGACTTGCGTGACTTCTCCGCCACCAACTAGGCTTCAAGCCGCAATGTTTTAGTACACTTTCTGCCTGGAAAACATCAATAGCTGCTGCAACAATACCTAATTTTCAGGAATGTGTACATGCCTAATTTTTCTGGCCTCTGGGTCTGCAAAAAAAAAAAAAAAGGCACATACATGTGTCAATTCCCTTCGTGATCGTTACCTTGTTGTGGTGAAGGGGCTCGCTTATCACAATGCAGCGATCACCTCTATGAGTGTGTTGGCAATGTTGACACACCCCAGATAAGGTCGTTGCTTCATTGTGAACAGACCAAAAGCGATCAGCTGGATAATTTTTCATAGAAAAACATTAATTTTCTTTGTGATAATCTAGTAGGATAGCTCACCTGCAGGTTCTCTCAGCTGTTGTAAAACTACAACTCCCGCCATGCCCTTCTGTAGGCTGATAGCTGTGGGCTGTCGAGGAATGATGGGAGTTGTAGTTTTGCAACAGCTGGAGGGCCGCAGGTTGAGCATGCCTGATCGAAGGTGATCATTAAAGCCTACTAGGCCAACAATGGGTCCACACTGCAGAATCATTGTTTTCTGGGTCACTTAACTGTTACTGAACTACCTCAGCACGACCATAGGCTTTGAAAAACAGCCATCACATGCAATCTCCGAACGTGCGCACGAGCACAGTCATCACTACACCAAGATTGACGCATAGAGGAATAAATGTATGTCATGAGTGTGTCAACTATTGAAAACTCTTTGCGGTTGTTTGTGGTGCGTTAAACAGGGAGTTTGGTCTGTCACTGAAGCGGATATAACCCTTACACTACCTGATCGATACAACATCATACCTGATCGTATACACAGGATGTTTTAAAGCACATTATTGCAAACAATTTAGGAATGTTAGGCGATTTATGCCCTTAATGGATTAAAACCCGACTCTGCTTCAATTACGTAATTTTGCATGGGAGTTTTGCCCTGGATCCCCCTCCGGCATGCCACAGTCCAGGTGTCAGTTCCCTTGAAACAACTTTTCCATCACTATTGTGGCCAGAAAGAGTCCCTGTGGGTTTTAAAATTTGCCTGCCTATTGAAGTCTATGGCGGTTCGCGAACATTTGCGGAAGTTCACAGGAAAATTTTATGTTCGCGACATCTCTACTGGTCGACTCACGTGGATACTGTCACGGCGTTGTGTGGGGAATACACTCCACACCGAACACAGAAGGGAAGGGTAAAGGTACTAGGCCTTGAAACTAGGGATGGGGAATGGTCACCACCTAGTGAGTAGAGTTGAGCGAACCCGAACTTTTCATAAAAGTTCGGGTCCGTTGTTCGGCGATTCTTCCCGCTTTTTGAAAGGCTGCCGAGCAGCCAATCAGCAAGCGTTTTACATCTTTGCCCTAAGAAGCCATCACAGCCATGCCTACTAATGGCATGGCTTTGATCGGCTGAGTGCAGCATGTGAACCAGCCTCGTCACATCCTTAAAGCTTGTAAAAAAGCGGGATCTTGACATAGGGGCCACTTAATATGGTGGATTTGGTGATCTCTGTAATGGAGACACCCCTTTGCTCGGTTTTCCTTACTTTGAGGGATATCTGGCTTTCATTGTGTTGTAAACCCATAACTGGGGTTTCACATTTATTTTGCAGATCTACGGCTGATGGGAGACCGAGTGTGCCTTTGCTGACAGTACCCCCCTTTCACAAGGGGCCATCGGACCCAAGACATCAGGGTGTTCTAAATAAAACTTTCAAACAAGTCTAGGAGCATGAACCTCCCTGGTGGGTACCCAAGATCTGTCTTCAGGTCCATACCCCTTCCAGTGAATCACGTACTGTAAGGAATTACGCACCTCCTGACATCCACAATCTTAGACACCACATACTCGACAGCATCACTAACAAGAACCGGCGGAGGCGAGGCCTCCAACGGTACAACAGGTTCAAAATACTTTTTAGGAAGAGATTTATAAAATACATTATGAATGTGGAATGACTCGGGCAGCTCCAACCTAAACGATACCGGATTAATGACCTCTGTGATCTTATACAGTCCAATAAAACGAGGAGCAATTTTCTAGAAGCTACCTTGAGAGATAGATTCTTGGAGGACAACCATACTTTATTCCCAACCTGAAAGTTCACCCTTGGAACGTCTCCTATCGGCCTTGAGTTTTGAGAGCTTTGAGCCTTTTCTAGGTTCGATTGAACCCGGGCCCAAACTGTGCACAGTTCGGAGGAGAGTTTATCCGCTTCCGGGTTAGAGGAGGAGACGGACGACCCAGAATGAAAACGGGGATGAAAACCATGGTTACAAAAGAAAGGGGAGGCTCCAACAGAAGAATTGACATGGTTATTCAAAGCAAATTCAGCCAACGGAAGGAATTTGACCCATAATTGCTGGTCATCAGCAACGTACAACCCCAAGAATTGTTCCACAGACTGATTAAGGTGTTTAGTCTGCCCATTACTCTCAGGATGGTAGGCGGAAGAAAAAGACAATGAAATTTTATATCTGACAGAAGGCCCTCCAGAATTTGGACACAAACTGCACACCCCTGTCAGAAACAGTATTTTCAATCTCTCACAAAAATAGACGCCAAGGTTTTTGCATTCGGAAGTTTAGACAGGGAAATGAAATTAACCATCTTGCTAAACCTATCAACCACTACCCAAACCACAGTCTTACCCTCCGCCAGCGGTAGGTCAGGTAGGTTATAAATTCCATCGAGATATGGGACCAGGGTCTACTGGGAATGGGTAGGGGTCATAGGTTACCAGCAGGGAGAGTCCTAGGTGTCTTAGACCTGGCACAAACCTCACAGGCTGACATGAGGACTTGACATCCCTGGTCAGAGTGGGCCACCAATAAGATCTAGAAACTAGATCCTTAGTGCCTTCAAAACCCGGATGTCCACAAAAGGTAGAATCGTGACACTCCCTCAACAGCTGGAGATAAAATTGTACAGGAACAAACAACTTATCTGTTGGGGTGGGTGCCGGTGCCAGATGTTGTTCAGCCTTAATGCGAGCCGAGATATCCTGGGTTAGAGCCGCTAAGAAGATGTTTGCTGGTAGGCACCACCTGAATCCATCCTCAGTGGGTTGAAAAGCATGGAAGCTCTAAGATAATGCGTCTGCCTTCATATTTTTACTTCCCGGCCTGAGCGTAATGGAGAAATCAAAATGGGTAAAAACAGAGCCCACCAGGCTTGCCGGGATTCAGCCTTTAGCAGACTCGAGAAACATCAGGTTTTTATGGTCAGTGACAACAGTTACCTGATGCCTTACCCCTTCCAAAAATGCCTCCACTCCTCAAATGCCCATTTAATAGCCAGTAGCTCCCTATTCCCTATGTTGTAGTTTCTCTCCGTGGGAGAGAATTTCCTGGAGAAGAAGGCACACGGTCTCAGGTTAGTGAGGCTAGCAGGACCTTGTGAAAGGACTGCTTCTGCGCCGTCCTCGGACACATCCACCTCCACAATAAAGGGTCTCTCCTGATCAGGATGGGTCCGAATGGGAGCGCTACTAAATGCCTTTTTAAGGTTTCAAATGAAGAAATGGCCTTGGTAGACCAATTCTCCAAATCCACCCCTTTCTTAGTAAGGTCGGTCAATGGTTTAGCAATTACAGAAAAATTCATGATAAATTTACGATAGTAATTAGCGAAACCCAAAAACTGTTGTATAGCCTTTAAGGATGAAGGCCTTACCCATTCCTTAATTGCCAAAACCTTACCAGGATCCATCTTAAAGGCGTGAGGAGTCAGATCATGCCCTAAAACAGTATCTCCTGTACACCAAAGACACATTTCTCTTGCTTAGCGGATAGCTGGTTCTCCCACAACACCTCTAATACTTGTTTGACATGACACATAAGATTCGAAATCAGGAGAGAATATCAAAATGTCGTCTAGACAATAATAAATTTACCTAAGAACTCCCTAAGAATATCGTTCATTAAGTTTTGGAACACAGCTGGGACATTGCCGAGTCCAAAAGGCATCACCTGAAATTCTAAATGTCCTATCGGGGAATTGAACGCTGTCTTCCATTCGTCTCCCTACTTGATTCGGATAAGATTCTATGCCCCTTTCAGGTCAATCTTGGAAATCCGGAATCAATGGAAGAAAGTATCTATTTTGGACGATGATTTTATTTAATCTCCAGTAATCAATACAAGGCCTAAGACCACCATCCTTTTTCTTAAAAAGAAAAACCCTGCTCCCATAGGAGAGACTGAAGGTCTAATATGCCCTTTAGCAAGGATCCTTAATATAATCTTCCATAGCCTTGCGTTGGAAAGCCTTTGGCTTAGAAAGATTATAAATTCGCCCTATAGTAAATTTGGCACCCTCTATTAGCTCTATGGCGCAATCATAGGTCTATGGGGGGGGGTAGAACTTCTGGAGTGGGGGATGAGAATACATCAGAATATTCATTAATAACTGTTATTCATTAATAACGTTAAATAGTGCATTTGTGAATTTTGGGGAAAAAAGACGTGTTCTTAGTCCACAAAGCAGTTGTGCATACAGCGTACAAATACATATTTTACATGTCTGCAGTGAAATAGTGCATCCGTGTAATTTTGGGGGAAAAAAAGCAGTATTCCAGGTCCACAAAGCAGTTGTGCATACAGCGCACAAATACCTATTTTAAATCTCATCACTGAAATAGTGCATTAGTGTGTTTTAGGGGAAAAAAAGCCGTGTTCTTGGTTCACAAAGCAGTTGTGCATACAGCGTACAACTACCTACGTTTAATTTCCAGCTGTTAAATAGTGCATTTGTGAATTTTGGAGAAAAAAGCCATGTTCTTGGTCCACAAAGCAGTTGTGCATACAGCGTACAAATACATATTTTACATGTCTGCAGTGAAATAGTGCATCAGTGTATTTTTTTGGGGGAAAAAAACGGTATTCCAGGTCCACAAAGCAGTTGTGCGTACAGCGTACAAATAACTATTTTAAATTTCAGCACTGAAATAGTGCATTTGTAAAGGTCACATCCACACACACGGGGAAGGATAGTGACCACTGCGCTCCACCCTCACCCCTGGCCCTGCCTACTTGCCTCAAGAGTCCTGATGAAAGTGAAATAGTGAATTAGTGTATTTTTGGGGAAAAAAAGCGGTATTCCTGGTCCACAAAGCAGTTTAAAATACACCGCCCAAATACCTATTTTACATTTCTGCAGTGAAATAGTGCATCAGTGTATTTTTGGAAAAAAGTCAGTATTCTTGGTTTATTTTCAATAAACTGCACAAATACGTACGTTTAAATTTCAGCAGTGAAATACTACATTAGTGTATTTTGTGGGAAATAAACCAGTGGTGAAGAACAATGAGGACCTACACCCCAAAATATATCACTGAAATCCATGTTTTCCATGGGTGGTGATAAAATCATAATTTTTAGGCCTGGAATTACCTTCGCGGCCTGTGCTGCATGTGTGTCGGGGACAGTGCTATAGTTAATCCGTCTGGGAGTTCAGGGGTTGACATATTCCAATTATTTGCTGTCAAGTAACCCTGCACTGCATAGGTGACAGTGACCGAAAATGTGAATAATCCTCTTTTAACCTCTTTAGGACACAGGGTGTACATGTACACCCAAAATAGTACAAATAAAACTGCCATCTCATCCCGCAAAAATGAGCCCTTACATAGGACAATCTCCCAAAAAAATAGAAAAATATGGCTCTCAGACTATGGCGACACTAAAACATAATTTTTTTTTCTAAAATGCTATTATTGTGTTAAAGTAAAATAAATTTTAAAAAGTATACATATTAGGTATCACCACTTCTGTAAAAACCTGCTCTATAAAAATATCACATGATCTAACCCCTCAGGTAAATACCGTTAAAAAATAAATAAAAACACTGTAAAAAACATTTTTGTCACCTCACATCTCAAAAATTGTAATAGCAAGTGATCAAAAAGTTATATGCACCCAAAAATAAGGCCAATCAAACCGTCATCTCATCCTGCAAAAATGATACCCCACATAGGACAATTGCCCCAAAAATAAAAAATATGGCTCTCAGACTATGGAGACATTAAAACATGATTTTTATGTTTCAAAAATGATATTATTGTGTAAAACTTAAATAAATAAAGAAAAAGTATACATATTATGTATCTGCTCTATAAAACTAACACATGACCTAACCCCTCAGGTGAACACAGAAAAATAATAATATCAATACCCTGTCAGAAGTAATTTTTGTCATAACAAGTGACCAAAATGTTATATGCACCCAAAGATAGTGCCAATCAAACAGTGATCTCATCAAGGCAAAAATGAGCCCCTACATAAGACAGCCGCCCAAAAATACAAATTAAAAATATGGCTTTCAGAATGTGGAGACACAAAAAATAATTTTTTAAAAATGCTTTGTTATGAAAAATTGAAGCAAAAAAAAAGCAAAAAGTAGTCATATTTGGTATTGTCGAGTCCATTACAACCTGCTCTATAGAAATAGCACACAATCTAACCTGTCAGATCAATGATGTAAATAACAAAAAATTCAAACGGTCCCAAAACAGCTATTTTTTTGCAAATTTTCCATTTTAATTCATTTTTCCAGTAACAAAGCAAGGGTTAACAGCCAAACAAAACTCAATATTTATTACCCTGATTCTGTAGTTTGCAGAAACACCCCATGTCTGGTCATAAACTACTGTATTGCCAAACGGCAGGGCGTAGAAGGAAGGGAACACCATATGGTTTTTGGAAGGCACCTTGGCGCAATCCCCAGGGGGGTCCTGGGACCCTCTAGGGGTGCACCCCCTTGTGCACCCCTAGAGTAGAAACTCCAAAAAAGTGACCCCATTTTGGAAACTACGGGATAAGGTGGCAGTTTTGTTTGTACTATTTTAGGGTAAATATGATTTTTTGTTGCTCTATATCACACTTTTTTTGAGGCAAGGTAACAAAAAATAGAAATTCTGAAATTTTAGCTCCATTTGCCAATAACTCTTGTGGAACACCTAAAGGGTTAACAAAGTTTGTAAAATCAGTTTTGAATACCTTGAGGGGTGTAGTTTCTTAGATGGAGTTTTATGGAGTTTCTACTCTAGGGGTGCACCAGGGGGCTTCAAATGGGACATAGTGTAATAAAACCAGTCCAGCAAAATCCGCCTTCCAAAAACCATATGGCGTTCCTTTCCTTCTGCGCCCTGCCGTTTGGCCATACAGCAGTTTACGACCACATATGGGGTGTTTCTGCAAACTACAGATTTAGGGCAATAAATATTGAGTTTTGCTTGGCTGTTAACCCTTGCTTTGTTACTGGAAAAAATTGATTAAAATGGGAAATTTTCCAAAAAATCTAAATTATGAAATTTTATATCCATTTGCCATTAACTCTTGTGGAAAACCGAAAGGGTTAACCACTTTTGTAAAATCAGTTTTGAATACCTTAAAGGGTTTAGTTTCTAGAATGGGGTCATTTTTGCGTGGTTTCTATTATGTAAGCCTCACAAAGTGACTTCAGACCTGAACCGGTCCCTAAAAAGTGGGTTTTTGAATTTTCAAGATTTGCTTCTAAACTTCTAAGCCTTGTAACGTCCCCAAAAAATGAAATGGCATTCCCAAAATGATCAATACATGAAGTAGACATATGGGGAATGTAAATCAATAACTTTTTTTGGCGGTATTACTATGTGTTATAGAAGTAGAGAAATTGAAACTTGGAAAATTGCAAATTTTTCAAAATTTTGGGTAAATTTGGTATTTTTTAATAAATAAAAATGAAATTTTTTGACTCCAGTTTACCACTGTCATGAAGTACAATATGTGACGAAAAAACAATCAGAATGGCCTGGATAAGTAAAAGCGTTTTAAAGTTATGACCACATAAAGTGACACTGGTCAGATTTGCAAAAAATTTCCTGGTCCTTAAGGTGAAATAGAGCCGTGTCCTTAAGGGGTTAAATTGTTGGGTGCAATATTACCATTTTTGCCGGGTACAAAGCCCTGCTATGCATAGGTGACAGTGACCAAAAATGTCAATAATCCTTATTTAAATTGTTGGGTGAAATATTACCATTTTTGCCGGGTACAAACCCCTGCACTGCCTAACTGTCAGGGAACCTACAGTTACATTCTTGCATGACATAAAGCTTTTTTGGGCTGTGAAGCCAAAGGTAGTCGCCAACAACATGTTTTTTATTTTTTTTAATAAATTGCTGGAGACCCCAAAAATTGGGAAAATATAAAAAATAAAACAAAGTGTAAGTGCACAGTAGTATAACAATGGTTTGGTGAGGCCGGTATACATATCTATTCTGCATAAGGTACAAACAAGTCCTGTGGGATCCATGCCTGGTTCTTTTTAATAAATGAAAGCTTGCCCACATTGGCTGCGGACAGGCAGCTGCACTTGTCTGTCATAATGCCCCCAGCCATGCTAAACACACGTTCAGACAATACAATGGCTGCAGGGTAGGCCAGCAAATCCGAGGCATAAAGGGAAAGTTCAGGACATGTGCCCAATTTGAAGACCCAGATGTTGAATGGGGCAGACCCAGTGGAGTAGCTAGAAATTATTGGGCACCACAGCAAATATTTGACTGCCCCCCCAACAGTAATTTTTGTGCAACCCCTTCCTTTCATGCCGCCATTCCCGTGGCTACTAAAGATCGCTCTCTCCATCTGCTTTCTACACTGTCTATACTGCCACTGTATATAATTTCATTGTATAATACTGTTGAGGGGTCCCTGACAAAGTCTTTTAGTCCTCCTCCTCCTCCTGGATGGGCCCCTTCTAAGTCAGGGCACCTAAGTAGTAGCTTCCCTGCTTCCCTGTAGCTACACCCTGGGAAAACCCATCAGTCAGTACGTGTACTCTTCCACCATGTTGCTGAAATGCTGCCTCCTGCTAAGACGTTCCAGATCTGCTGGTGGTGCAGGTTGTTGTGGCGTGATGACAAAGCTTTCCCACATTTCACCAATGCTAACCCAGCCTTCTGAGGTGCTGGTGGTGACCCAGCTGCCCGTGAGCTGGCTTGGGTGCCAACCTGCTGAGAACATGGTTCCTCCTACTCCTCCTCCTCATCCTCCAGAACTGTGCCCTGGCTGGACAATTGTGTTCCAGACCAGGGCCAATGTTGGTGCAGGAACCCACCCTCCGAGCCACTTGGATGTCACTGGCCTTAAGTTAAGAATAAGGCGTGTATATAGTTTTGTTTGTTTATATAGTTAGTTTAGCTGCATTATAGTTATTTTAATATGTTTTTAAGTAAATTTGTAAATAGTTTGTTAATGGTTGAAATGAAAGGGGGTTGTGTGTGTTCCATTAACAGAATTGATTTTCACTGTCTGGTGTTCAGGAATTTTGCACCCTAAATTCAGCACATGTGGCAGGCAGGGGATGTGCATCAAACCGGCTAGGCCCAGACCTGCTATTATATTTCGCCCATTAGCGCACAACACCAGGCCGGGCTGGAGGCTCAGTGGCACCAACCAATTATCGGTCTGTTGTTCCATACCCATCCATAGCTCCTGCGCGGTATGGGGTTTGTCCCACAAACACATAGATTTTAAAACAGCCTGCTGTCATTTCCCCCTAGCTGTGCTGCTGTGGGTGTTGAAGGTGTTACTCTGAGCGGATAAGGGGGTGGCAGAGGAGGAGGAGGAAGCTGAGGAGGAGGAGGTAACAGGAGACTAAGAGAAATGCCCTGCAATCCTCTGGGGCGGAAGGACATTCACAAAAATGCTATGCGCCTCAGGCCCAGCCGCCACTGCATTTACCCAATGTGCTGTTAAGAGAGATATAACGTCCGTGCCTGTGCTTACTGGTCCATGTATCGGTTGTTATGTGGATCTTGCCACAGAAGGACAGCATTTCAAAGGACCAGGAATTTTGAAATCAAGGCATTCAGAGCCAGGGATTGCGGGTGGGTAGGGGGTACTTCCTCTTTCTATTTCTCTTTCTCTCCAGTGTTTGGGGAGATGGACAGCTGATAGCTGAACTCTTCCATGAGATTCGGTGGAGATGCTTGGTGACGGTGCCAGATGTGGTGGTACTGCCGTCACATCCTCTGTTTGCTGGGTGGCAGGTGCCACTTTCCTCATTTCGGCTCAAGTTTAGAATGTTTATTTATTATTTTTCAGTATTTTATGTTATTTTAAGTAATTTCAACCTAAGGGTACATTCACACTTGCGTTGAAGGATTCCGTCAGGAAGTTCCATCAATGGAACTGCCCGACGGATCCATTAAAGCGCTTGAAAATGGATTTCATTTGCAAACGGATCCCTTGCAGATCCGCTTGACAATTGTATTGAAATAACGGATCCGTCTTTCTGTTGTCATCCGTAAAACGGATCCGTTATTTATTATTTTACCATTTTTAAAGGTCTGCGCATGAGCAGAGTGGAAGAACGGATCGGTTAATGCTTCAATTTTCAATGACGGATCCGCCTTAATACATTTCAATGGAAATTAATGGCGGATCCGTCATTCCGTCAAAGTTTTCGCTTTTTGGACGGAGATAAAAATACAACATGCTGCCCTTTTATCTGCGTCCAAAAAACGTGAAAGGACTGAACTGAAGACAAACTGATGCAAACTGAACGGATTGCTTTCTATTTAGAATGCATTAGGATAAAACTGATCAGTTTTTTTCCGTTTTTGAGCCCCTATGATGGAACTCAATGACGGAAAAGAATAACGCTAGTGTGAAAGTACCCTAAGTCAGCCTATCCACATTTGTTTGCAGGGCACTTACCTACATTTTGCTGCCTTTCGCAGCCCTCTAGCCCCTTCCAGGGCTATTTTACAGCCATTTTAGTGCCCAAAAGTTCGGGTCTCCATTGACTTCAATGGGGTTTGGGGTCAAGTTCGGGTTGAGTTCGGATCCCGAACCCGAACTTTTTTGTGAAGTTCGGCCGAACCCGTCAAACCCGAACTTCCAGGTGTTCGCTCAACTCTAGTTATGAATACACTAGAAGACAGAAGATATGACAGATCAAAAGGTAAACAGGAGACCCTAGCTGACTTTGTTAATACTGTGTCATTGAAAGACAGCTGGAGATTGTACCACCATCAGGGCAGACAGTTCACACATTATTCGCATGTCCATAACAACAATTGATTACATTTTCCTGTCTTAGGGATTCTCCAAAGAATATCAGAAGTTAGGGCTACATTCACACGTCCGTAAGTGTTTTGCGGATCCACGGAGCCGCGGATCCGCAAAACACGGACACACCGGCAATGTGCATTCCGCATTTTTGCGGACCGCACATTGCCCGGACTCCATAGAAAATGCCTCTTCTTGTCCGCAATTGCGGACAAGAATAGAACATGCTCTATTTTTTTGCGTGAGCCGCGGACCGGAAAATCGGCGGCGCGCTCCGCAAGGCCGGATGCGGAGAGCACAGTGTGTGCTCTCCGCATCTTTCCCGGCCCCATTCACAGTCAATGGGTCCGCATGTATTCCGCAAAATTGCGGAATACATGCGGACTACATTGCGGACGTGTGAATAAGGCCTCATGTATCAGTATCCGAGAGGTAGGGATTTTATATGGAGATTCCCGAATTTTCTGTTACGAGATGAGAACTTTGCAAAGATAGTGCAGGGGTGGTGGATGGAATTCGTAGATGATAATATGGAACATATCCACTCATTTTGGGAAACAGCTAAGGCTGTCTTGAGAGGTTCTTAAATGGACTATGTCTCATCCATTAAAAAAATGGTCAGAGTAAATTATGAAAAGGCAAGTGATAACTTAAGAACAGCATATGTCGACTTTCTCTCGGCTCAAACCCAGACTACAAAAGAAAGGTGGATGTTGGCCCAGAGAGATTTTGACATGTGGGGTGAAAATCAAGAATACATTAAAAGAACCCAACTTGAAATAGAGATGCATAAATGCGGGCACAAATCGGAGAAAATGTTAGATTCTCTGGTGAAAGGCAGACATCCAATGACTCATATTAATGGTATCAAACGGGAGATGGAACTAGAGAATGTAGACCTAAACACAATGGAGAATCAATCTGCCATAAAATCTTTTCCCTCTGGAAAAGCCCCTGGACCAGATGATTATACCTTGGATTTTTACAAAGTAGTGTGTAACCAGATAGCCCCAATACTAACTACACTTTATACCTCTATAGTAGATGGGAGTAGTATTCCGGATCACATGAACACAGCTTTTATCACCTTAATACACAAAAAGGAAAGGACCCAGAAGACCGATTTCATTGATAAATCAGGATAAATAACTAGCAAATAGACTAGCAGAAATACTCCCACACTCATCTCACCCAAGCAAGTTGGTTTTGTTAAGGGTAGGTCAGCAGGTTACCAACATTCGTGAGGTGTTGCTGGTGCTTTCTGTGGCAAGAACACCGAGCTATAAAGGGAAAAATCCTGCAATTGTCATGCTAGATGCCGAAAAGGTGTTTGACAGTATAAATTGGAATTGGCTAGACATGGTTTTGGATGAGATGGGATTTGAGGGCTTTTTCGAATACTTCTTAAAGAAATATATTTAAACCCTAAGGCTAGGATATATAATGCGGGTTGTATGTCTAAGGCCTTGTTCACACGTCAGTTATTTGATCAGTTATTTCAATCAGTTTTGTGAGCCAAAACCAGAGGTGGAGCCTACTCAGAGATAAGGTATAATGAAAAGATCTGCCACTGTTCTGTGTTTTTGAGCCGCACCTGGTTTTGGCTCACAATAACTGATGGAAATAACTGATCAAATAACTGACGTGTGAACAAGGCCTAATCCTTTATTTTACAGAGAGGTACCAGACAGGGTTGCCCTATGTCCCCTCTGCTGTTCGATTTGGCAATGGAACTGTTGGCCACATATTTAGACTCATTGGACATCTTTGGAGGCCGGAAATAGGCCCAAATGTAATGAGGTTGGCTCTCTTTGCGGATGATATAGTACTGTTTATGGCTGATCCTTTAAAAGACATGCACAAAGTAACACAAGCATTAAAGGAATTCAGATCTTTTTCAGGATTAAGCATTAACCACTCTAAAAGCAAGATTCTTTTTATGCAGGGTAAATGTCCAGATGGTCAGATCACAGAAGTTGATGGCATTCCAATAGCTAAGTCTGCCATAACATATCTGGGGATCAAAATAGGAAGTACTATGGAGTCAATATATAGGCTGAACTATGACCCACTAATGACAAAAATTCTGAAGGAACTGCAACAATGGCATGACCTACCGTTATCATTGATTGGGGAGAAACCATTTACTTAAGATGATGTCAATGTTCAAATTGCTATACCCATTATAAGCCACTGCTTTATTACTAAAGCACTCCGACATACAAAAATTAACTAAGGCCTTTACGGTATTTCTGTGGCACGGAAACGATCCAGAATACTGGCGCAGGTATTAATGAATACCAAAGAAAATTGTG